>VDFB02166706.1:0-57394 GCA_007258455.2 Sequoia sempervirens | reverse complement strand
AAAACATAAGCATAAATGGAGGGGTACTACATCCATCTTGGTCCTCATTTCACACCTAGACCTTGCATTAATCGTCTCTTTAGTCAACATTATCATCCTAGTCCTCATTTGGCACTTTGGCTTTGACAACCTTGTCATCTTGCAATAATCATCTCCGTAGGAAAACGTCATTATCACCTTGCATTGTCATCCTTTATCACAAAAAGACAAAAAAAAAAAGGCTAGTGTCATCCTTGCATTTAGTTGTCATTCTCATCATTCTCATTTGAGCAATTCCCTTTTATGGTGGAAACTAGACTTCAAAGAAAGAAAAGACAAATGGAAAACTTTGGACAAGATTTCAATCCCAACATCGACAATAACATTTGGGACATGAACCAACACTGGACTTTTTATGACCCATTTAGTAGCATGAAGATACAATCTTCCATGAAAATGCCATCTTCATCGCATAACCCACTCAAACCATTCATACAAAGAGATCAAAATGGACATGTATATGCAAAGGACCTAGAAGTTGTAGTGCAAAATCTTGATGTAGCCAATTTTGTGGAAGACTTAGTCTTGCATGACTCTCAAAGGTATCTAGTCATACTTTTGGACCAAGGGGTTAAGTTACCACATGGCTTTGACATGAATACTTTGAGACCATCATCACCTGACCATAATGTCAACAATACAAAAAACATGTCCAATAATAGTCAACCTCAAAACAACACAAGCAATACATTTTTTGAGGCCACCTCACAAACTGTCACAAGCACCATTAGTGCTACCGCTAATAATCAAAACAATTCCAATACGATCAATGCAATATCCATGGGAGGAACACAACCTGTCACACTACCAAAAATGTCCACAATATCGTCACAATTCGCAAACATGAACCCATCCACAGACAAAAATAAGTATTGGGTCAAAAATAAACATGTTACCAATGATGGAATTGTTGATGCCAAGGCTATAAACACAATGGGTCAAGTACTCACTCTTCAAGGAATTCAAGTGGACCTATTATTAACAATGTTTGAACTGATGATGAGTGTGTCAATACCATCATAGTCAAAAGAGCACCTTAATGTAATGCCACTACTCAAAGTGGCAAGGTCACCATAGCTGGTCCGCCTCCTGCTAGACAACTGAAACTCACAATATCTGGTCCATCTTCTAAGCAATCACAACCCGGCTCATCCACAAAACAATGGAAACCTAAGAGTCACTTTGACCTTATTGACCAACTTGGAAAAACCCCTACACAGATTTCCATACTCGAGTTTCTTCGTATTTCTCCTACACATAAAGCTATACTTGACAAAAATTTGTAAGAGTCCTCTATCCCACCTTGATATTAATGTCAACCAATTTAAGACCATGGTGGGATACCTCACTACACCTCATCATGTCACATTTCCTGATCAGGATTACTCGTCACCCAAGACCAATCATAATGATGCGCTATACATCAAAGTTTTCATCCATAAGCGCAAGGTCAGAAGAGTTTTAGTAGATGGCAAAGCAGGATTGAATATATGCTCCTTAAAATTGGTTAAGGCTCTATAATTTTTTGATGCTTGTGTAGATGCTACAAAGAGCATAGTCATAAAGGCATATGATGATGAAGAACGTTCCTCTTGAGGTGTGATCACTCTTCCCATTAGAGTTGGGCCAATCATTGTAGACACAACATGCCAAGTCCCGGATCTTGAATTTCCCTATAACATCTTGCTTGGCCAACCTTGGATCCGTGCCCTAAAGGCTATCCCCTCCACATATCACTAATGCTTGAAATTCCCCTTTGACGACACATAAATCACCATATATGGAGACCTCGACCCCTTCAGTATTGCACCAATCTTAGGGGTATTTCCGAACATTGAGTGCCCATCAACCGAGAAGCATCAAGCCCTTCTTCTTCCAAATACATTGACCCATCCACACTTGCATCATCGTCCATTTCCACTCCTTCCACATCTTTCGCCAAACCATCATCTTCCTCACTTTCTAAAGCTGAGTCCAATGTTAAGATCCAAGACCTAGGCTTGGGAGAATTCCAACTTAGTACAAAATATTGCATCACAAATATACCCAACTCTCCTTAGGTCTATGGTTAGTCGTGTTTCAGAATGGAACCTAAAGAATTTTTTTAAGTTCCACCAAAAGCATTTTTTTATAACATTGGGGGGACATGAACAATGAAGACATTATTGACATATTAGGATGGATTTACATAGAAATGGAAGCCTTACCCCCATTACCATTCCATATATACAGAAAAGGCTATTTCATGATGAAGAAAAAAGGCTATGACGGTACTAGTGGCCTTGGTAAGAACAAAAAAGGGATGCGAGAACCTTTGATGCCGTCTGAAAGACCAAAACTTCTTGGATTAGGGTATGGATTGCCTGACAATGACGATCGACCTACCAATGGACTTTCAGGTGAGAGCGTGAATGCTTCAGAAAGTGTCAAGATGATTAAGGAATCCCTTATCGAAACCAACTCCCAGGAGTGGGAATTTGGCTCCCAACGATCCCTAAGTGACTATTGTCTTGATGACTTGTTCCTTGAACCTGGAGAGCTTTCCTCTGAACAAAGATTTTGGAAAACGTTCAAAATTGATCAAGCACTGAATAATGACAATCTTAAGATCCTAAGGAAACAAGTAGACTGGGATAGCCCCTTTTTCCCAAGGAACAATGACAAACCAGAATCCTTCTCTAATCCCATACCTGTCCAACCATTTGAACCTAGTAACCATCAAGCGAATTCATTAGAATTGCCACACAACACTGACAACCATGACTCTGATTCCTTCATCCCCTAATTTTCCAAGGAGTATGAAACAAGTGAAGGGGAATATTGGATAAAGTATGATGTGGAATTGGATGATGACAACTTCATTTTCAATGTCTTTGAATCTGTCTGCATTCTTTCCGCATCCTCCCCACAATTCACCAACGCTGACGATGGAATTTCCTTAGTCTACCCGCAACTAATCGATTGGGACCGACAAGGCCCACCAGTCATGGAAATATTCCAAAATGATGAGGCCATTGCAAAATTTATGGGATTTCATGAGAATATACCAAGTGGAGAACATAAGGCAGGATTCACTATTGACCTAGATTGTATAGCTTACTTCGAGGAGACTACTCCATCCTCTAGTCACAAAATGAAAAGTAAAAATAACACAAAAAATGAAACATCTTTAGGTGAAAACTGAAAGGAACCTTCTGACGACAAAAAAGTAAAAACAAAGGACATTTCTGCAAGTGAAAACCTCTCCAACGCACCCAAATATGGAGGACTGGACTTTCTTCCAGTGACTCAAGAAAAATCAGCCATGCTCGTAGAGGACACCATGGAAGCAAACATATTGACAATAGAAGATCCCAAGATGATCCTCTTGGAAGCCTCTTTGACAGAGGAAGAGAAGCCTGAGTTCCATAAATTTTTCTCAGATTGCAAGGTCAACTTTGTGTGGTCTTATGTCGATATGCCTGGGTTAGATCCAGAACTGGTTTTGCACCATTTGCCACTATTTCCAGACACCAAGCCAGTAAAATAGAAGCTACGAAAGATGCACCAACAAATTGCTTTATTAGTCAAAGCAGAACATAAAAAATTTATAGACGTGGGATACATATGGTCTATAGATTATGCTGAATGGATATCAAATCTTGAAACTATCACAAAGTCGAACGGTCAGATCCGCATCTGCACATACTTTTAGGACCTGAATAAAGCATGTCCAAAGAATGAATTTCCCTTGCCAAACATAGACATCATAGTAGATCTCATGGCAGGATATGAGATTTTGTCCCTCATGGACAGTTTCTTAGGTTACAATTAGATTCATATTGCCTCTGAAGACCAACACAAAACAACATTCACTTGTCCTTAGGGTACATACTACTGGAATGTCATGCCTTTTGGTCTTAAGAATGCAGGCGCCACATATCAGAGAGCTATGACCACAATATTTCATGACATGATGCACAAGATAATGGAAGATTATTTGGGTGACCTTTTGGCTAAATCGGTGACAAGAAAAGATCATTTGAATGTGTTAGACACAATTTTTAAGAGACTAGAAGAATACAAAGTTTGACTGAATCTGAAGAAATGTGTCTTTGGCATGACATCTGGAATTATTTTGGGATACATAGTTTCTCGAAGAGGCATTGAGGTCGATCTAGCCAAACTGAAAGTCATCTTAGACATGCCTCCTAGAGGAATAAGTGAACTCAAGACATTAGAGGGCAGGTTACAATCAATCTAACACTTCATAGCACAATTGGCCGACAAGTGTCAACCATTCCAATATCTTCGGTGCAAGGGAATCCCCTTTGTATGGACAGATAAATGTCAAGAGGCCTTTCATCAAATAAAATAGTACCTACTATCACCACTAGACCTTATGCCTCCCATTCAAGGAAAGGCTTTAATTTTATAAATCTCTGCCACTACTTCAACATTGGGGGCATTACTAGCACAAAACAACCAAGAAGAGAAGGAAAGGGCCATATATTATATTAGTTAGACACTGGTAGGATATAAGCTAAATTACACATCAATTGAATGTGCTTGCCTAGCAGTTGTCTTTGCTACTCAGAAGCTAAGACACTATATGTTGAATCATAGGACATAATTGGTAGCAAAGATTGACCCCCTGAAATATCTATTGAGTCGCACAACATTGACAAGACGCTTGGAAAAATGGGTAATGATCTTGAGTGAGTATGATATCCAATACGTGGAAAGAAAGGAAATAAAGGGACAAGTGATAGCAGACCAACTGACAGATGCACCTATACAAAGTGATCATCCCTTAGTGGAAAATTTCCTAAATGAGTCAATATTCCATATAGAACCTAAGTCACCTTGTAGACTATACTTTGATGGATCTTATACTAATTATGGCTTGGGGGCAGGAATATTGTTTATCACCCCTCAAGGAGATTCCATTCCTAAGTATTTCCGCATAGCTTTCTCATGTACAAATAATGTAGCAGAATATGAAGCACTTGTTACAGGACTTAGAATGGCAATAAAATGGAAAATTAGAACACTTCATGTCTATGGGGATTCTCAGTTAGTCATTAACCAAGTCAATGATGACTATGACACTAAGGACGAGAAACTAATGCCCTACAAATGGATGATTGACAACTTTCAGACATATTTTCACATGGTGACTTTTGAGCAAGTTCCAAGAGCACAAAAAAAGGTAGCAAATGCAATGGCTATGATCGTCTCTCTCCTCAACATTCCAAGCAATATGCCTTAGTGGAAGTTCTTGGTAGAATAGCTTTTGGTCCCCACGTATGATATTCCTGAATCAGAGATGGTCTACAATTTGTTTGGTCCTGATTCTCCCTAGTATCAAGACATTCATGACTACCTCAAGTCCCAAACCCTTCCCCCCAACCTGTCTAATAACCAACAAAAGTCTTTTATCCAAAAATCCACTAGATACATCATTGTCAGTGACACCTTCTACTATCATGGCTTTGACAACACCCTCCTTCGATGTCTCGACACTAATGAAGCACACACAACCTTACGCGAAGTACATGATGGTATATGCGGGTCTTATTCAAGTGGTCCTACTCTTGCCAAGAAGTTAATGAGACTTGGGTACTACTAGCTGACCATTGAGAAAGATGCACTAGAATATGTCAAAACTTGTCACCAATGTCAAATACATAGTGATTTAATTCATGCTCCAGCGCAAGAACTTCAACCGATTACTTCTCCTTGGCCCTTCACACAATAGGGACTCAACCTCTTGGGAAAAATCCATCCTACCTCATCCAATGGCCACAAATTCATCATCACCGCCACTGAGTACTTTACGAAGTGGATTGAAGCCATCCCCCTTACGTACATAACCGACAAAAAAAATTCCAAATTCATTCTCAACTACATCATTTTCCGGTATGGTATCCCACAATCCATCATCACAGACAACAAACGTCCATTCAAAAATCAAGACATTCATGAGTTATGCTAGTGATTCCACATCCACTATCATTTCTCCACTCCATATTACCCACAAGGAAATGGTCAAGCTGAGGCATCCAATAAATCCATCATTAAAATTTTAAAAAAGAATGTCAATGATGTTGGTCGTGAATGGCATATCCAACTTAACCATACCTTGTGGGCTTACCACACCAGCATTCACACACCCATAGGAGCCACTCCATTCACCTTGGTCTTTAGCGCTGATGTCATATTGCCCATCGAGGTTGAAATTCCTTTCTTATGAGTCTCCCTGAAGGGTCTTAATAATGATGAGTATAGACAGTCGCGCCTACACGAGCTGGAGATGTTAGAGGAAAGAAGACATAATTCCTTGAACCATCTATAGGCATATCAGAACTGTCTTTGTCGCAGTTACAACAAGAGAGTCGTGGTTAGGAAGTTTGGCATTGGTGACTTAGTCCTCATGCAAAATCCTAAGAATTAGGATGATAGAGAAAAACCGGGCAAGTTTGAACCAAATTGGCTAGGTTCGTACGTCATCATATCCTCTTTTGGTTATGGAGCTTATCAGCTAGCTACTCCAAATGGGGAACAACTGACAAAGCCTATCAACAGTCTACATCTTCAGAAGTTCTATGCATAGCATTAGAAATTTGGGCCGAAAAACTTTAAAAAAAATAAAAATTGAAAAGATATAACAAAATTGTCACCCTGATGAAAACTTGGCAAATAGGCATCTTGGTGACACCAATTTTTTTTTTTTAAATTGACAAAAAATAGTAAAGAAAAATAATTCGTCCAATAGTGAAAACTTGGAAAATAGGCGCTTTGGATAAGTACCATGGTGAAAACTTGGCAAACAGGCGCCATGCGTAGTTAGTCATTGCTCTGCCATCTACTTTCACTTTATCTGCCTTGGCCTATAATGAAACACATTTTTTGTCACTACCATGACACTTGCCATGACATTACACCCTTCCTTTCATGGTTGATGAACAATTGACATCAATTCCTGCTTACTATCCATCCATCATCCCATGCATATCCTTTTCACGTCCTTCAATATTGGCTAAGTCTTAGACCTGACTAGAGGCAAAAAATTTATCATATCACTGCAGTGGGTATCACACATGGTCATGGAAATTATAAAATGTCTTGAAAAAAGAAAAAAACATTGCAAATTGTCCTTAAAAAAGACAAAAACATTGTAAAAAGTCTTGAAAAAAGACAAAAACATCATAAAATGTCCTGAAGAAAGACAAAAATTATAAAATGTCCTGAAAAAAGACAAAAAAATTGTAAAATGTCTTGAAAAAAGACAAAAACATCATAAAATGTCTTGAAAAAAGACAAAAAAATCATAAAACATCTTGAAGAAAGACCAAAAAATTGAAAAAAATCCTGAAGAAACCCCAACAAAATCAAAATATCTTGAGAACACAAAAACAAAGGGCATTCCTTGTCAAAATCTTTCAAATTAGTTAGTCTTTGTTATTTGTCTGAACTACATTGTCTCTACGCATTTGCTACATAGGCAAGGCCATTAGTCGATGGGCCCTCGAGACATTAGGTTATTCCTTTTAGGTTTGTCAAAATAAAATCATGATTCAACCTTTGATCATCAAGACAATGTCATTGGTCATGTCAAACTACGAGGTCTCTAAGTGCATGACGTAGGCAAGGCCATCTATCGATGAGCCCTCGAGGCCGCACTAGGTCAGTCTATTAGGGTTCATGGCACTACACTGACACACATGTCGAAATATCTTCAAGACAAACAAATAATTTCCAAATAGGAAAACTTCTAAAAAAAACCCTAGCAATTCCTTAATAAACACATCACAAAAATTAGCTTTTCAAACATCGACATGTAGTCAACACAAGTCAATTTGATCAATTCGGTCAACTTCAGTAAAAATTAGTCAAAACAAGTCAAATTATCATAGCCAGTCAAACTGTCAACTCTTGGTTATTCTTTAGATGTGTCCTTCTAAAGAACAACCTCTGTCATTTATGCCTTAGGATGTGTCCTTCCTAGGCATTGTCACTGTCATCTAGAATTTTGAGGTATCCTCTTGACATTTAAGGATTGATCCTCTCAACGACAACATCATTCAGGATGTGTCCTTGAATTTGGAAATCTTTGGCATTCGTCATCTCGGAATCATCAAACCTTGACACCTGACATCTCAACATTTGAAACACTTGACATTCAGACACTTGGAAAACACTTGGCAAACATTATCTTGGCATTTTGTCTTTTTCTTTTTTTACATCATGCTACTAGTTTTTTAACGATGTCCTGGCAACAAGATTTTGAAAAGAAGCAACGTATCATGATGATTGTCTTGTCTTGTCTTTTTGGACTGTCATGTTACTAGTTTTTCAACGATTTCCTGGAAACAAGATTTAGAAAAGTAACGGCATATCATGATGGTTGGCTTGATTTTTCATCATGTTGCTAGTTTTTCGACGATGTCCTGGCAACAAGATTTAGAAAAGAAATGAAGTATCATGATGATTGTCTTGTTTTGTCTTTTTGGCAGTCATGTTGCTAGTTCCTCGAGGATGTCCTAATGACAGGATTTAGAGGAGCAACGACATTTCATGACTTGTCTTTCTTGTCTTTTTATGCTCATGGTTGGTTATGATGAAAAGACTGGGGCAACTGTGCCCTTAGTATGAGTCATGATCATTCTTGTCTATGATTGCTTGTCTTATGTGATGGTATGACCTTGCACACCTTGATCTATGCCATATCATGGTGTTTGTTGGCCATTACAATAATCTGCCCAATGATGATTAAGAGCAATAAATATTAAAGTCCTATGGTACTAGGCTGAAGGATTTGGTCTAGGAACTAACATACATCTCCTTCTGTCTTGTCATATTCTCTCGTCCATCTCACGAGGATATCTTGAAGTATACAAAAATATAAGTGCATACATAATCATATAAGCATTGTACTAGGTCCATACATATATCATCTATATCATCAAAAACCATATACATTGCATCACATATGGCATCATACATACATAGTCATGCATTAACATCATCATAAACCATGGCATCCATTCAAATAAATACATTATGCATATCATCATCATCCATGGCATAACATCATCATGACATATAAATAAACATCACATCATAAATATCACATCATCATGAAATCAAATCATAACTGCAACATCATAATAATCATCACATAGACATACATCATACTACATAAAACACATCACATTACACATATAGGTCACATCATAACTGCATCATATATATCATATCATATAAAAAGAATCATGTCATAGGATAGAGTCATGAGATATCCCTAAAATAAGAGCTCGTAGGCTCGATGGTCAAATAGAAATGTGATAAGTGTTTAAAATGTCAACAATAAACATGTCTATGTTGAACTCTCCTCATCCCCTTGAGGAGAAGATCTAGGAGACCGATGCTCTGTCAAAGGAATGGATGCCATCATTGTCACTGTAACCTGTGTCTGGGATGCTGAAGGATCTTTCACTATGGCCTGTACCTGTGACATTGACAGAATGACTACTGATGGCATCGTCTCTACGCTAACATGAGGCTGCACTGATACTATAACTGACGGATCTACCATGGTAGGTTGGTTGTGCATGGATCTATGCTCTGATCCAGATGACCTGTGACTATGCCCTAACCTATGACTCGAGGCATGCCTGTGGGAATGGCTAGACCTGTGCCCTGATGACTACCCTTAGGAAGTGGATCCCCCTGCATTGCTCTGACTTCGGCTGCCATTGCCACTCCCTGACCTACTACTATTGCTTGTCCTCTTCTATGTCCACATCAGAATAGGGTCTCACCTATCAAGTGGCACTACCTACTCATATGGTAACCTGTATCGACCAAGACGTGCGCTAACCCTAGAAAACTCTCATGCCATGTCTACTGATGGTCCTGAACATAATCGTGCAAACTCTATGCACCACTAGGCTGACTCCTACTGGCGGATCACTACTTGATCCCACTCCACCCTAACCACCTCTAGCTCTGCCTATAGTGCCCTGACCTGTACTATGCTCTCCTCCAACCTCCACTACAGATCCGCCACCTGGTGATTTTTCATCACGTTATGTGGTAGTGGTGATCCATACGGTATCTCCTCCCCCTTCTACCATACACCACCTCAGTAGCCTCTCTGCCTCATCAATGGTCTCATCATCATCCTCGACATCGTCATCCTCTCCCATGTCCTCCTCTCCTCCAACTCCCTCATCCTGTGGAATCTCAAGCTCCATCGCCATCTCCATCTCTTGTCTAACCTCCTCCTCGTCCACATGTTCCTCATGTCTCTCCTCCTCTTCCCTCTCAGCCTTTATCCTTTCTTCCTTTCGTATCCACGCAGCCTGCTACTTTGTTCACCTCGTTTCACTGTTTCCTCGACACTTTATTCTTCCTTTTCGACTTCGCTTTTCGATTTCGACGCGGATCTTCCGGCGGATCACCTTTATTTCAGATTTATCAATTGGCGAGTTCGCTAATTATGCCACCAACTGGTTCTTGTTTAATTCTTCTATCAGATTTCTCGATGCACAGTATTTAACCGACATTTTATAGCGAAATGGAATCGATATCGGTGGACCCCAAGCTGACTCTCTAGATGACCTGGCATACTCGGCTATACCCATCAGAACACCCTGTTGTTCACTGAACTGTCGCAAAACCCTCTATGGCAAGTACATCTCTATAATAAGATGGCTTTGCATAGTCCTGCCAATCAAATATCTGAATTGCCTTGCAAAATTTGAGGTGCTCAGCCTCATCATCCCACTTCCTGCAGTCCCTATACGACCTCTAGATAAATGATATCATGGTGTCAATATGATGACATCACCAACCTATCCCACCAACTTGGGTCTACTACAAAGTGCCCACATAATAATAGACATATGGCATGCCATCTGCTAGCTGAGGTCTCTGGATGGGTGGACGGAAAATAGCTACATGCTCCCATGCCTAAACCATCAGGAGCGTCGTCCTGCACCCAATGCTCTATGCTCTCTGATATGCCACCTCATGGAGCTGATGGTATAGCATCCCCAATAAACAAGGTCCCTAGGCATATTCTGTCATGTCTCGTCTCATCCCAATGAGTACATTCCCCTAGCCAATCGGAAATCCATGTCCTCACCAGTCTAAAATTAGTACCCTACCAATCAGTGTCCCTAAGAGTGCATCAAATCATCCATAATGCTCTGCCATAAACTCCTAGTGGATCTCGTGTCTCTTGATCATGATAATAGGCTATGAAATTCTGGTAACCATGTTGTGGGTTGTAGACTATTTGCTCTCCCTGAATCAGCAGATGAATAATCTAATACAAGTCCTCGAGCATAACCGTTGCCTCTCCCATCGACAAGTGGAAAGAGCAAGTCTTCGAATGCCATCGCTCACAAAGTACAGTTAGAAGCCCCCTATTTTCCTGGATAATGGGCATATAGGCGACATAGTAAAGTCCTAGCCACATCAATCATCATCTCTCTCTATCCCGTAATTGGTCCTAAAATCTATAAGTTGATGGCCTGCTCTCACGCATATAAATAGGCACTAACTGTCTCTACACATGTCAAAACACACATTAGCACCTTATTGAAAATCATCATTATCATTTATCTAATTCGAAAAAATTCAAAATTTGAAGTAAAAAAAAGTCAGCCTTGGTTAAAGTCAAAATCAAATGAGTCACGTTGACTTCATTTGCATCGCGAAAAGGAATTTTTTGTCACTTTGTACTTCAATTGTGTATCGATCTATCAATTGCATCATTCTAGCTCATGCTTACATCGTAGAAGAACACTTGCATCATGATTTCTTGCATATGCATCACTTCATTTGAATGTGTTGTTTGAACTAGTGAATGTGTCGCAACATGTCATATGTAGCATTATAGCTCTCATTTGCGACATGATTTTATGAATGTGTTGCACTTTATTGCAAATGTGTCACACATTCATACCCTAGCCTAACGAATCTTTGCATTTGCGTTGTGATGCATCAAATGCGTCGAACACGAATGTGCATGTAGCTTATGTGCATGCATATGCGTCACAACGCATTCGTGGTTGGATCTAAAACCCTAAAATTTGCACGTAAAACAATGAAATGACAAAGTAAGATAGGGGTACGTATCACTGGCTCTAAGCCCTCTAGCCGTTTGAATGTCCAGATGATGTAACCGTGGTGCTTTGTGATCAGGATCACCATCCTCGCGTCTACTCTCCTCGCTCTGAACTCTCAAATTTACTAAGGTGAAAAGTGAAAATGAGTTGACTTTTACCCCATTTTCAACCTATTTATAACGTCAAAATGGCATTTGTAAAACCTTTTATTATTGGAGGCTCTTTTGACCAACTTTTACCAACCTTTTGGCCACCTTAAACATGTTAGAATCTGAATCCGTCTGTGCCATTTTCTTTCTCGTCACGACCTTGACTTATCAGGACACTTCCCAAAATTTTCTGTCACTGACCCAAATTTTGAAAATTTTCCTGAGGGTGCATAGATACTCTGTACCTTCGCTGGGCATGTTTCTAACTTATTTTCTTTGTCAGGATGTGACATGCTACATTATGACAAAGGGGGGCAAAATGTAGACACATAAAAATGACCTAGGCCCACAAGCTCTATTTTTTACCACTTTCGTTCTAGCATAATTATGACATTTTAATTATGTCCTTGGTCCACTTTTGACTATTAATTAAATAATTCATAATTATTTAATTAATTCATGTCTTTTTATTCTTCATGATTATTAAATAAATAAATTTTATTTATTTATTCAATACGTCACTAATCATCTAAAATATTCCTATAATTAAATAAATTTCTTAATTTATTTAATTATCTTTATTCATTATATCTTCCTGATTATTAAATAAATGGATTTTATTTATTTATTTAATATGTCACTAATTATCATAATTAAATAGATTTATTGATTTATTTAATTATTAATCACATTCTCTAAATTAAATAATTATCTTTAATTATTTAATTGCCTTATTTAACATTTCCCTTATTTTAAATAAAATTAATTATTTAAAATGATCTCACATTGTTAACTACCACTTCTTTTAGTAAATAATCTAAAAATCAATTATTTACTGTCACACAAATCCATATTTTTGAATTAATTTTAATTCAAAAATGGTAATCTTCTTCCATAAATCAAGTAATTGCTAAAATTATTGATTTTCCAAATCTTATCTTTCTGTCTAGTCTTTATCTTCTTGATTTTTGAAATCTTTTTTTTCCTGTCCAATCTTTATCCTCCTATCACACTTATTTTCAATCGTCAATTTGATTTTCTCAAATTGTATCTTGGCCGCTCAATTCATATTTTTTCCCTAACCCTAACTATGGGTTGTCACACACAATCTTGACCTCTGATTTTAGGCTTTGATCAACCTTTAATCTTGGTCGTCTGTCCAAAATTGCATTTTCTATAAAATGCCAATTTTGCTCTCATTTTTGGATACTTACTACTCACGCACAACTTCTTAGCAATTCATTATTTTGGCATACTTGATTTCAATCTTAGGAATTTTAGTCATTTTGTCATAGGCATAGGCACATTTATATTTCATTTGGCATTAGTTTAATGCTTGCTATTTGCATGATAGCATAACATTACAGTCATTTCAAATCCTTCAAAGCTTGTTCAGGACATTGCCTTCATCATTAGATTGCTCACACACTCAATCTGAGTGCAACAATTACATTTGCAACAAGTTAGAAGGGCTATGGAGGTGATTCATGGAGGCTTCGAGGATTATCTGGTATAATCGTTATGTTTATTATTTTTCCTTCATTGTGCTTCATAGCTTTCTTTGGGTTTTATATTTATGATCTAATCATGCTAACCTTTTAGGAAAATTCCCATTGATACAATTATATTATAGGTTACAAAGTTTACGTATATATAGACCATTCTACAATTAGATATTTGATGAACAAGGTTGTAGTAGGTGGACACATTATTAGATGGTTACTGTTGTTGCAGGAATTTGATGTTACTATTATAGATAAGCCTAGAAAGGATAATTTTGTTGCTAACTTTCTTTCTAGAATTGTTTTGTAGGATGATCAAGAACCAGTGGATGACACATTTCTAGATGAACATTTATTTGCAATATCAGTTCATCCACCATGGTTTGCTGATCTGGAAAATTACCTTGTAATAAGGAAGTGTCCAAATCACTTCAGTCATAAACAAAAAAAGGTTAATTTTTGAAAGTTCCAGATTTCAATGAATTAATGGTCTTTTATTTAAAATGTTCCCTGATCATGTCCTTTGCAGATGTGTAGCTGAGTTAGATGTCTATAATGTAGTACATGTCTGCCATCATGAGCCTGAAGGAGGACACTATTCAATGGTAAGAATAGTTCATAAGATCTTAGGAGCTGGTTACTGTTGGATATCAATGATAAAGGATGTTACATTCTTTCTTAAGCACTGTGATGAATGTCAAAGGATGGGAAGACCCACCCCAACAATGGAGATGCCATTTCAACCACAAATAGCTCTAGAACCATTTGAAAAATGGGGAATCGATTTTGTGGGACCTGTTGATCCACCTTCAAAAGGGAAACAATATATACTTGTTTGTATTGATTATGGAAAAAAATGGGTTGAGGTGAAAGCATTACCAACAACAATAGGGGATAAAGTTGCAGATTTTCTGTACAAGCAAATTCTTCAGAGATTTGGTGCACCGAGAGAAATTGTTTCAGACCAAGGGCCACAGTTTGTATCAATAATGATGGAAGCCTTTTTGTAGAGATATTAGATGACCCATAGGAAATCTTCGCCATATCACCCTCAGGCAAATGGAAAAGTTGAAGTCACTAACCGAGAATTGGAGAATATCTTGGCAAAGACTGTTTCATTGAGGAAAATAGACTAGGTAAAGAGGTTAGATGAAGCAGTATGGGATTATAATACCACATGGAAAACAACAACTAGATTTTCTCCATATGAACTTGTGTATGGGAAGAAACTAGTCATGCCAATAGAATTTGAATTAAGAACATTGAAAACAACAACTATGAAATTGGAATTGATTTACCAGAGTCCAAGAAAAGTAGAATTTTTCAACTCAATAGATTTGATGAGATGAGAATGGAGGATCTTCAACATACAAAGGTAATTTAGAAGAAAAGAAAGGAATGGCACGATAAGCATATTGTGTCCAGATAGTTCAAGGAAGGAGATTGGGCATTATTATTTGACTCCAGATTTGAAGAGTTTAATGGGAAATTCCATACAAGATGGTTAGGACCCTATGAGATAGATCAAGTATTTGAGAATGGAGTTTTCCAATTAGTACCAATTGATGGAGAAAAGAGAGTTATGCTAGTTAATGGTCATCGACTAAAAACATATCATAAGCCATCATCAAAGGAGGAATTTTTAGATGATCTACAACACAAAATTGAACATTTTCTTATGGAAGATATCTCTTCCATGAGAGATCTTTGAAACTTTGATGAAGGAATGAATAAACAAGGTAAATTGAAAACCAACAAATGGCTGTTTACCTTGGGAAAAAAGAAAATAAATTAAAAACTAGTAAATGGCAGTTTTCTTTCAAAAAAAAAATGGCTGAAAACCAACAATGGTGGTCAATCCAAGTTAACTCCTGAAAGCTCTTGAAGGCTCCTGAAGAACTCCTAAAGGCTCTTGAAGATTCTGAAGACTAAAGACTTTGAAGACCTCAATTGGCTCGATAGCTCCTGAAGTTCCAAAACTCCTGAAGGCTCCTAAAGATCTCGAAGGATTACAATAAATAAAGGTGTGCATTTCATGTGAATATTATTCTTGAATATTATTTTCTAAAGTAGTTAAACTAATGTAAAATAGGTAAATAATTATAAGTTTAGACATCTCTGCCATATTGTTATTAATAATGATAATAAATATCTTTTAATCATTTCAAAAAGCGGCGAGATAGCTGGTATAAGGTATGATGTGACATTGGATGATGTCAGTAATAATTACAGATCATGTTGAGATCCGCCTGTCTTTTCAAAAATATTTCCAAATTTATGCTAACACATGTAAGGAATGCCACCAACTTTGCGAATTAAATTGCAACTACAAATTGTGGTGTGTAAATCATCTAGAGTAGTAAAGGAATTTAATGCAAGGAATTAATGAAACGTCATGTCATTTTTCAAGATAGCTGCTCCAAAAACAATAAAAGATCATTCTGGATATTGATAAGTAGTTCAATCTGCCAAGTTGAAGTCTGTCATTGTTGATAGGAAGAAATGGGAAACAAAAGGAATGTAGAACCATAAAACTTCACTCTTGATTTTGAAACCAAGAGATTGTTGAGGGAAGTTGGATGGCTGGATTTTATAATAAAATATGAAGGTTTTCAACAATAAATTGTAGAGGAATTCATGAGAAATTTTCACGTAAATGTCACTAGAGTAAGAGGTGAAATCATTGAAGTCACTCTGGAAATAATAAGTGAAATTTCATGAATTCCAGCTGAGGGAAAACCAATTAAGAAAGGTCAAGTGAAGTTTGATGAATTGGTGGTAGCATTTCAGCAAGAACAAAAAATGAAGCCTGGAATCCTTATGCATAAGGGAGACCAACACAGAATAGCTCTTCATAGCGTGGACGGACCGTGGAGAACTACAGAAACATGGGTCATGAAATTCTTCACATGTGAGGGATAATACGACACTATATTAGGGCCAGGAATGCAACTATTAATACATTTGAGGTATGGATAAACAAAATCCTCCGCTAGAATAAATTTGCTAGCATTTTTGTTTCAAAAAATTACTTCCATGATTTCTAGAGTAAAGTCTAGAGGAGAATCTTCCATAAAATACCATGGGTTAATTCATCTGATAATTAAGCAGCATTTCTTAAAGAAAGAGTCTAGGAAATAGGGTTGGCTAGAATTTTTGTCTGCACCCATAGAAAAAAAAAAAGGTAAACCCACAAAGGGGCCCATCGCAAAAAGGTCAAAAGTAGAAAAAGGTGAATCTTTTAAAGGAGAATAGAAAACTATTCTCCTTTAGAAGAGAAAACAAGACTTGAATGAAGAGAGCCCTAGCAATACTAAAACCATTGTGTCCACTCCTGAAGAGACACCTACATTCTAAACCCCTATCTCTAAGGGCCCAAAAGAAACTTTTGCAGCCCATGAGGAAACCTACACACTAGTGCAGTCCCCTGAGCAACCTCACAGCCCTCCTGAAGGTCCAATTCCATCTCCTAAAAGAACCCCGATAACAAAGGCCCATGAATATGTTAAAGAATTTGATGCATAGTCAGAAGAAAGAGAAGCCTCTAAGGAATTTGAGGAAGAGGAAGATGAAAGATCACCTACGCCTTCTTCAACTTTTATAAAAAGAAAAGGAAAAGAGTTGTTGATTGAAGAAGAAGAAATTCATGAAAAAAAAAATGAGGAAGAATTAGAAATTGAGGAATTGTTAAGGGCTATGAAAATGTCTAGAATGGAAGCTGAGTTAGAGCAAGAAAAGAAGAATATGCAGTTTCTTGAGGAAAAATTAAAAAGAAAAGAAGAGGAGTTACAACAATCCCTCAACAAAACTCAGGAAATGGAAAAAGAGATTGAACAAAGAGAAGAAAGGTACAGAGAGCAGTTGAATAATACTAAGGAGGCTTTACAACAAGCTAGTGCACAAGCATTAGCAAGTGCAGAGGAAATCACAAAATTGAAGGAGGAATTGTAGCTAAAAGAAGAGCAATTAAAACAATAGTCTATGAGGTTTTATTCTCAATAAGCTTCTACTTCCACGGCCCCACCACATTACCTTGCTCTGCCTCCCATTCCATCTGATATTCCATCAGATATTCCAAAAAGGACTCAACCTAGATATCTCTCTTTAGCAGCCATAAAATTCAAGCATGAAAATGATTAGCTAAAAAAACAAGTACATAAATTATAGGAAGAAAAAAATAAAGTCAAAAGAAGACTTGAGCAAGCAATAGAGATAAGTTTTGCAATGTTGGCAATGAGAAGACCATAAAAAATATATGCTTTATTTCTCAAAGAGAAGTTTCTACAATGGAAGCTCAATCAATTCAACTTTAAGAAGAATCCTTGATTATCATAATGATAAATATTTTCTGCAAGATTACTTCCATAGCCACCTTAATATCCAAAACTAGATGTGTGAGTTTTTCCAGCATAGGTTTTTAATGGGAGATAATGATGATTCTCTATTAAATGTTTATGTTGGAGAGCTATAAATTAGGCCCTTTGTCTCCTTAATGCAGAATTAGGTTGAATGGTCAAATAGGATGGAAAAATACAAAGAGGCTCAGAAAAAGTACAGGTTACCAATGAGGCCCGAAATGCCTCATGCACTGAAGTATATCAAAATGGTTCGATCAGTTGTAAGGAAAAATAACATCAATCCTCTTTATGTTTCAAATTTGCTTAATAGTATATCTATTTTCTAGAATGTAGAAGGGACACTTCCTCCATTGGCAATAAATTCATGTGAGGAAAGATATTTCACCATTCCTGAGTCATTGAGAAGAAGAGAGCCTATAAGCCCAAAAAACCTTAGATGGAGCTTGATAAGAGTTAGGCATGTGATCACCTTGATTGAACAACAACAGGAATTCTAGGTCGGTATGCAGTTCAAAATGCCAATTATCATCATGCTCGCTCCAAAGCTCAAAGCATCAGTGAATATTCCAAAGGAGGTGATAAGACCTTGGTTTGAGAAGCTAAAGGAAAACCATGGCTTTGCAGTCAATACTAGATTGCCACCGCAATACAAGGAAGGAGTGTTCCATTGTTCCATTTGGATGGAAGCAGTGAACAAGGACAAATAAACCACCATAATTCTTGACAAAGAACCATGAGGACATGGTTCAAAACAAGTGGGGAAGAATGATGAGAGACTCAGAGATACTTTCATATAGTCATTTTATGTTTAAAAGACATGTTATTTTTGTTAATTAACATGACCAACAGTAGACTATAGACTAATATATTTACTTACTTTTCTTTATGTTTGGCTAATTTGGTAGATATATTTAAGGTAATGCTTTATGTTCAATGTGTTACTTTTGTGATGATATTGATGAGTTAATTATGCAGTTTTAATCTTTTACTGTCATAATTGGTATCCTTTTCTTAAGGGTTTT
This sequence comes from Sequoia sempervirens, assembly GCA_007258455.2. Lineage (NCBI taxonomy): Eukaryota > Viridiplantae > Streptophyta > Pinopsida > Cupressales > Cupressaceae > Sequoia > Sequoia sempervirens. The sequence goes on along the minus strand of VDFB02166706.1, from coordinate 38,202 downwards.
ATTCAAGGGATTCAAAAGACTGACGACTGATGATAAAGTTAAACTCCCTATTTAATCAAAGGAAGACAATCATGCCATTGATTGGCCCAACTAGATGATGAATCACTAAAGTCCAAATCAACTTATTTTAGTCGGTTTAGGAACTTCTAGTCCCATCAATGATCTGGCATTTCTCTCTATGTCTATTCTCAGTCCTATTTTAGTTTTGCTTTAGTTTTGTTTTAACCTTTAGTTTAGATGCTTTGAATCTTGGCAGTTAACACCATGTTTTGAATTCAATAAGGATATAGTTATAAATATCCATGTTTAGGATTTAGAAAGGAGTTAGATAATTTTTTACTAGAATCTTGTAATGGTTGAAATACTTTGTTCTATGTCCTAATTTGATCAATTTGAATGAAGATAAGAAGTTAAATCAAATCACTGTGTTAAAGATCTTATTGGAGGAAGAGAAGGGCCCGCTCAACCAAAGGAATTGATCTTGTGTTTGGTATTTTAATGAGTTTATTCTATTTTTGTTCATTAATATTAAATCAGGAATGTTATGTTTGTTTGAATCATTTTCCATTCATTGGATGATGAAATCTGGATAATTAACTATTTTTGAACTATTTTCAGGAACTGTGTTTAAATTTCTTTTAAATTTAGTTCATCTTGGATAGAATGGTTTCCTAGATTCATTGTAAGGTTTATTAAGATAATCAAATTTAGATGTTGTTTGTAGGAATTAAGTTTAGTAATTATCTGTTGAGTTTAATTAGAAGCAATGATGGGAACTTATGGAAAGATGGAACTAAAATTTTCTTGGAATCTATTCATGGAAATTAGCACTTATGTTTTCTAGATTAATTGTTATTTCCTTGCAATTCATTTATGTTCTTTAAAATAGAATTTATTTTCTAGTAGATCTCAAGATAGATTTCTTTTGAAGAAAAATAGAATTAAATTTGAATTTCATATTCTAGATTAAGAATTAAATTAAATGTTAGTCTTTTCCATGACCTTAATCGTCAAATGGTCACTGTCAACAAACTTTACCAGCACTAATCCAGGAATTGTTGCCGCGCTCACCCCGAGCTCCTGTAGCCTCGAAGCTCCCAGCGAGTCAACTGAAACCAAAAGTCACCGTAAAACCCCCAAAAATCTGTGGACAAACCATCCTATCGCGATATGGCTCGACATGCCTCGTCTTAATTAATTAATCCAAATGGCGCAGCCAGAGCATCAATGAACTTTTCCCCATCATCTCTCCTCCGCACCCTTACCTAACTTTCTCGACGATCCCACCCTACCTTAGATAAGTCCTCCCTTACTCAATTCTCCCTCTCTCAAGTCATCTCTCCCATACCTTCTCCTCTCTCTCTCAGTCTCGAATATCATACCTCTCACTTGATTGATGTCTTTTGACGCGGATTTGAAATTTTGACGGATCGACGCAGAAAACGGATCTCTCACCTGATCTGATTGAGTTCCGCAGCGGATTTATTCCGCAGCTGATTTTGCCGATCGATTGATCTTGATTTGCGCGCGGAAATGCACGTTCGACCTGATTGATCTTGTGCTCTCTCTCTCTCTCTCTCTCTCTCTTAAAATCTCTCCCTCCCTCTAAAGATTGGAGCATATTTAAATATGATACATACAAGCATAATACATATGCACATACAATATTACATACAATCTTACATACACACATACATATAGGCATACATACATACATGCTCTGATACATACTTACATATAGGCATACATACATACATACATGACATACAAGCATACATACATATAAACATAAAAATATATAAACATACATTCAATAGAGTAGCATTTAATTCAAATCAAGACATAACGTTGAGTGCATTATAACATGCTCACATTATGTCTTGCTAGGCATGCCTTGCGCAAATGCAAAAACCATGGCAAAACTAGGAAATAATGCGGGCGCATTATAAATTGCTTTGGGAATCCCCAAGCCTTGGGCTTTGTATTTTCCTTGGAATACCAACCCAAAGGTTGGGAGGGCCTTTCCAACTTCCAAAGACATGTTTTTGCAAATTCTACAATATTTCACATAACCGGGTTCGTGCTCACCGTCAGGATTGCACATGTTTCAATGTCGAACAAATCGAACACCTGGCTAATGTTAGACTCTCTTAGCTATCTAATGATGTAATTTTTTTCACTTTTTGACAATGTTAAGCCTTTGATCTATAATTTCTTTTGTGTGTGTGTCTCTTTTTTGAAAAAAACCAGCGTTTGGTGTTTTTTTCATTATAAATTAACCATTCATCAAAATTTCAAATAAATTACATTTTTAGAAACTAGACTCCATTTTACACATTAAAAAAAATAAAAAAATTAATTAGTTTCAAAAATCTATAGGGGTAGCATGACCAAAATTTTGTTTTTGAGGAAGTTTCCACTTTGAAAATTAATAAAAAATCAAATATTCATTAAAAAATTATCAAAAAAATCATTCATAAACTACATATTGTTAGCTAATTTCTCACATAAGCGATTTTAAAAATACTATAAAAAAATCACCGTGCTAGGTACCCTCAATAGTTGTTATGTTATGTTTTTCTGACAAAAACAACACAATTTTTGTGGGCCTTTTGAAACCCTTAATCTAACCATTTTCAAAATAAATTAGTAGTTTAGAAAGTAGACTCGAAGCACTACGATCCTTATTTTTGTTGCATCTCAAAATTTTAAGTGTAACTATCCTCAATTTCACGTCCAAGGTTAGTATTTCCTGATTTCAAAATAAAAAAGTGGCCACTTAAGCCCCCTTTTTGGCCCCACATCTTTTTGCACTTACCCAACCTCAAAATTTAAATAATCCAAGCCAACATCAGATCTAGAATTGAAAATCATTAAAATCTTGCCACAATTAAATTCAAAAAGGGGTGTCCTATGTGAGGAGGACTCATTCGCCACCTTGGGTGAATGGGTCCTAGCACAACTTTCTAGGACCATGCTTCAGGGGGATGAAATAACATCAAAAACCCATTTTAAATATGCCAAGAAAGGGGTGTCCCATGCGAGGAGGACTCATTCGCCAATAAAAGAAAATGGGTCCTAGCACAGATTTCCAGGACATCAATTTTGCCATGTTAAATGTCATGTAATATCATTAATGGGGGTTGGGATCGATCCTTGAAAAATACAATTAATAAGGCTTGAATTTGAATAAGAGGGGCCAAATAACCTCAAGTAACCACAATTAATTAATGAAACCCTAGATTAGTGTGAAAGTGCAATAAAACACTTTACAACACCCTTAATAAGGCAAAGATAAGTACATCTTATTAAAAAGGGCCCTAGATTCAATGTGAATGTGTAAAACACATTACAACACTAAATCAAGGCCTTATTGGGTTAATTTATTGTTAATTATTTCCAAATGCAGGAAAAGGGATACTTTTTCTGTTAATAGATTTTTCCCCCACTTTAGTGATAGTTTTCCCCCATGACAAACTCACACTAAAGTAGACATTCAAGACACTTAAGCATGCAACAATAACAAAGATACATAATCATACCCTATCAAAGGCCAAGAAAAAAAAGGAAAAAAAAAAGGATCAAGCACAATTATTCCAACACATATGGAATGGGGTTGTTTGTATGTAACATGCGTTGCTCACTCTAGGGTAGTGGAACCTCAGTCTGCCCACTGAGTGAGTTATCCCAACATGTGTGCTCACTCTGGGATAGTGGAACCTCAGTCCATCCACTAGGTGAGTTGTCCCAACATGTGTGCTCACTCTGGGGTAGTGGAACCTTAGTCTATTCAGTAGGTGAGTTATCCCAACAAGGTAGTATACCAAAATTGTCCTCCTAACAACTTCGATAAGGCACCACAATGCTATGATTTTGAACGTATTTGAATGTCATGTCTATAAGTTTTTGTTAAAGGGGATTTTGCTTTGTTCGTGTAAGGTCTTCTTCTTGGGGAACATTGTGCCTAATGTCTCCAAGAGAGGACAAGTAAAATAATATCAGATCACCACTTATGGGATACCTATCGATTCAAATCATGCCACTAAGGGAGATCATATGCTTAGAAATATCGCACTCTTAGAGGACATCAAACCCAATGACACCACCAAGAAAAGGACACGCCACAAGAAAAAATAAAATCACGCCATGAAATATGTTGAAAGATTTCATCGATGTATGCCCCCACTTTAAAGCGGTCACTAACACCATTGTTGTGAGAAATTGCTTTAAATTATCCAATGTTTTCTCCTAAGACATGAGAAATTTCCTTAGAAAACCTTATGCCAATTCATATGTTTCTAAAATAAAGCTACATCATGAAAAAGGAGGGAAGGGTTGCCCCCAAAAATACATAAGGGATCTATGGATTCAAGGTCAGTATGTCTTTTCTACAATGTTTTTTTTAGAGCTCAGAATTGTCATCATTCCCCAAATATTCATAGAACTGGAAGAATGACATGAAGAGAGAAAAAACAAAGAAAAATACTTTTGGGTCAACATGAAAGAGACCTAAATGTCTCAACACCTTACGTCATCCCCAAAAGGAAAACACAAGAAAAATGAAAATATAAAGGAAAGCTTTTGGGTCAACATGGAAGAGACCTAAATGTCTTGATGCCTTGCATTGTCCCCAAAAGGAAAACACAAGACAAATGAAAAATGCTTATGACATAGAGAAGAAATTAGGTACATATAGAGGAATTTCACAAAGAGAGAGACACATCAAACAAAACATCATGGGGGATCACATTATGCACATGCAATCACATAAACAAACATGGAAAATAAAAAAACTAGTAAGGCACATGCAACTCAACCTAGAGTAGGTCATCTGCATCCAAATCTCAGTCTGTATAAACGAAAGGTGGAAAACTAGCCAAGGGAAAAGAGAAAGTGCTGAACTAGGGGAAGCATCAAGTTCAACACTCTTTTTAGGAGATCTATCAATTAAGCTCACAAAAGAGGAAAATAATGTGTTCAATTCATCATGCACTTGTTCATCTATCTTTGCATTATCAATATCATCTAGATTAATCACAATAGGAGGTCGAATGACAATGTCCATTGAAGGTTCTTGTTTATGTTGCAATGAGGGTATAGAGTCATCATGCATTGCTTCAGGTAAGTTCTGATTTTTATTTTCTATGTCATTCTTGCCTTCTTTAGTTTGTAACATATTAGCAATAGCACGATGTATACACCTACACTCTCTAACATTTCAATTCCATTTCAATCTGTTGTAAATTAGTGTTTGTGTAAGAGTGGGTTTGTCAATCATAGGTTCCTTCTCTTCCTTGGGAGGAATGAAAGAAACAACGAAAGGTTATGCAACCACTTTCTCTCTAGGTTTGTAAACTTGTTTGATTTTAGCAGGGACAATGGGATTAATTTTTTTTTATCTCGTGGTCTCTTGTAGGAAGTTGTTATAGGTTGCTCTTAGATGATTTTTAGTTCAATCATTCTTTCATCAAGGATAGGTGTTTCAGTCATAGGTTGAGGCATGTTTCGAAGGGATAGTTCTGCTTTACGCTTTGCCTTGCACTTTTGATATGATTTGAAAAAGAATTCCTCACAAGGCTTAATAGGTTCCATCGGCTCAGGCTAAAAGAAATATAATAAAAATTTCCCACAGGAAGATGGTGGATTAAACCTACTATGATGCACAACAAAGATATCATTGTGAAATGGAAACTTTAAGCTTTTTTTCACAACCGAAGGGAGTGCATTCATGGAGTGAAGCCATGGGTAGCCTAACTTCACACGAAATTGGTCTGATTGCGAGATGATGGTAAATGAAACAGATAATGTTTTCGATCCAAATTTCAAAGGGAGATCTATCGAGCCAATCGTAGAGCAAGAAAAACCATTATACATCTTGATTCATGCTTTCAATTTGTCATATGCATCTTGATATAGTTCATGCACAAATAGAAATTCTTTAGTGATCACATTCTCTCCATAGACTAGATCAATTAATATCCCATTAGTGGTATTATCATTGATTCAGCCATCTATGTAAAGAGGACCATCACGTGCATGTTTAAGTATGTCATTTTGTGAGAAAGAAATATCAAGAGGATTTTTAGTTGAGCCCTTATGAGGTCTAGCTTCAATCAATGCTACCACAGTATCTATAGGACATTGTTCAATAGTATCCATAGGACCCTGTTCAATAACTTATCCATGTCATCATCTGTGTCAACATTCATCACATCATTCTTCATTTCACTTACTTTGACAAATGATATAGTGTGCTTAGGCATGGGATTGGTAAAGATTTGTAAATTTTGGTTAGGAGGAGCTGAGGACTTATTACCTTGATCATTCACACTTTCAATTTGTAAATGATTAGAATCAATAAGGTCTTGCTCAAGATGCTTAAGACACTTACAATATTCCATACAATGTCCATTTTGTTGATGATAATGGTAATAATAGTTTCTTTGAAAGCCTCTGGGAAATGGTATATTAGGATCACTCTTTTTAATAGGAGGTAAAGTAAGCATGTTTCTTTCAATAAGCTACAACATGATATTATGAAGGGTATTGGGTAGAGGAGTGAACTCTCTATTCCTATCCCCAAAAGAATTTGTTGTCTTTATAGAAGCCACTTCATTATTGGTTTGTTGACTTGCTTGAGGGGAATTCAGTTGTAAAATTCCCTTATTATGTTTCTTGAAAGGTTGGTAATTATTTTGAGTTGTGGATTCAGATTTTTTAGGACGACTAGGAGGATTTTTCACATCATGACCACAAGTCATATTTTGATAATCACGAAGTGTTGTACATAACTGAGTAAATGATGAAAATCTTAACATTTCAAGTTTGCTTTGGAGTTTTTTTTGTAAGTTGACAATAAAAATTTGTTGAAGGTCGGCGTCAGGAATCTTAATGTTTACTTGTGAATAAAGTGTTTGGTATCTTGTTATGAAATCGATCACTTTTTCATCATCCTTTTGTTTGCATGTCATTAAATCAACAAAGGTCATCTTGGGACCCATGTGAATATGGAAGTGGTTGTAAAAGTCATCAACAAGTTCATTAAATGAACCAATTGAATTATTTGGTAAAGATGAGAACCACTCTAAAGTAATATCCTTCAAGGATCTAGGGAATAACTTAGCTAAAAGTTTGTCTTCAAAAATGAAATCACTACACAAGGCTATAAATGCGGAAACATGGCTAACAAGATCTCCTTTCCCACCATATTTTTCAAATCGGGGAACCTCTATACCTTGTGGAATTTTTTCTCTTAATATTTCAAAGGATAGCAGATTGGTTTTAATGTATTACAAAGGTTGAATGTTGTTGTTTTGTTGTAAGGTTGCAACTTGTTGTTGAAGGGATGCCATAGTTTGCAAAACTGAGTTAAAGAAAGCATCATTGTGATTATAATATGGAGGAGAATAAGGTGGAGTAATGTATGTATGTGGAGGGATAGTGAATTGTAAGTTGGTGAAGGTGGATGGTTGAGGAGATATTATATTTAAAGGCACAAACTAGAAGGATTCCCTACGGGAATACCTAAGGAAGTGTACACAGTGCTAGTGGGTATGATTGTTGTAGTAGGTTGAAAGGTTATAGTAGGTTGAAAGGTTGTGGTAGGTTGAAAGGTTGTGGTAGGTTGAATGGTTGTAGTAGGTTGAAGGGTTGTGGTAGTTTGAAAGGTTGTAGTAGGTTGAAGGGTTGTGGTAGGTTGAAAGGTTGTAGTAGGTTGAGTATTAGTGTATGTAGGAATGAAAATTGGTATTGTAGAAGATGGAATTGGAGTTCCACCTTCGCTTTGAGTACACCCCAAAGCTTGAGTATAGGTGTTTATAGTAGGGACGGTACCATTAAGCACATTGGTTGTAGGAGGTGAAGTCATGGGAAATGAAGTATGCAAACTATGAGCCATAGAGGGTTGATTATCAACACTATCAGAAAGAGAGCTAGAAAACCCAAGATCCATGGTGAGTGAGATATTGCGGGATGACATGAGCCTCGAATTACATCGTAAAATAGTATTTCTAATAGGACACCAAGTTGTAAAGCTCATACAATTTTTACAAACATAGTGTGTAAACCCAAAATGGAAAGAGGAAATGCAATGACCTAGAATGAAATGCAATTTTCAAATTCTAAACAATACAATTTATTAATTACACAATGCAATAAACAAAAAATGAAATGTTGTAAATGAAATTTTGAATTTTGAAAATGCACTAAATGAAGAAAATTAAGCTAGATGAAATGAGTTTGATGAAACAAAAAATCAAAAACCTAAAACAAAATGTAACAGTAGCAAATAGAAGCCTAAAATAGAGATTTCAAATTCCAAAAAATGTAGAACAACACTTGATCGGGGACTCATTCATCTTTACTTGTGAATGGGTCCTAGATAAGGATTTTTGAAATGTTTTTTACTAATTTTTAAGTGTTTTTAAGTGAGTTTCAAATTCTAGAAAATGTAAGTCCAGCCTAATTAAGGACTCATTCACCCCAAGTGGCGAATGGGTCCTAGATTATGATTTTTTAACTATTTTTGAATGATTTTTAAGCTTTCTACAATGTCTTTCAATTTTAGGTTTGTAATAGTAACCTTCAGTTTTAAATTTTCTAGAAATGAAATGTGAAAAAGTAATGAAATAATGAATTCAAAGACCTAATTTAAAATGCAATTTTATTTTGATTTTCAAATGTAAATTTATGAGATATAAATGATATGCAAGATGATTGATTTTTTTTTGTATTTTCCAAATTTATAGAATGCAAAACAGTGTAATTCTAAACCCTAAATGAGATGCAAAGTAAGAAAACCTAAATGAGATGCTAAGTTAATGCAAATGAAATTCCAATGAGTGCAAGATCTAACGTAGGATGAGAAGAAAGAATCTAAGATCAGAAAATTACAATATTTAATAGGTTGGGTTCACCATTATTGTTTAGGGGGAAAATAGGGTTTGCATCAAAATGAATTGATCAAGATGATGAACCTATATTCTCACCACAGAACATGCAATTATGTGTATGATATGATGAAAATAACAATCAGAAATCAATCCTAACTATTATAGCAATCATGAGGGAAGTTTTGAGAGGCTAGAATGGTGTGTACCTTGCTCCAAGAAGGTTGTTTTTAGGTCATAGAAAAATCATTCGCCTTTACTAGTGAATGAGTCCCTCTTAGGGTTTCTAAAAACTAAAATCTAGGTTCTGTTCTCTAAGATCTGCACTCTCAGCTTCTTGGTGATCAACTCTCGAAAACCTGAAATAAATTCTCTATCCCTATTTTTGTGTTCTTGCAATGTAAGTGACAACTTTTGCAACTTGACAACTTTGACATTTTTTCTCCAATCTTTTTCTCCACTTGATCTTCAACCTAAATCCATCAAACACACATTCAAGAGGATAAAAACTTGTTGATTGTTAGAGGATAGGGGTTTTCCTTAGTCAAACCCCTTTTGGGTAATTAAACCTTATGATGAAATAATTAAATAGAAGCATGAAACATGAAATATGAAATGATGATACCTTGGAATTTTTCTTGGAAAATAAATATGCAAACTAACATGAAGTGTCCATGAAGAATGTAGATCTTGATCTTAAATTAGATACATGAAACAATGCTTGCCAATAGATCTTCAATGCTACTATTGTCAATTAGATTTGCACCCTGCTAAATACAAGATTCAACAATCTATTGAAACATGGAAACCTTCTTCAGATGTGGGTGATCTAAATGAAGAAGGAATCTCCAGAGTGAGCTGGCTCTTTGAATGATGAATATTATTCTAAGTATTTTCTGGGAAAAGGGATAAAGGGATAACTTGAAAACAAATCCTATGACTAACAGATGATTCACCAAACTTATGAAAATTCAGACCTAACCACTCATAATAGTTTCTCTAACACAGTAATCCTCACAATCTCATTAGCACATACTTCATCAGTGATTTGCATGAAGATCTGGAAAACTAAACACAACATGCAACCTAAAACATGTAATTCTGAACAAAGGTTTACAATAGCAAGACATATAAGGATTCAAGTTTGAAAACACAAATACATCAAATTTCCATTACAAAATTGGAACATAAATAAGAAGGAGAAATCTGCTGCTTTATTGAAACTGAAAGAGTGTATGTCTAAACTAAGTACAACTGAGTTTACCAACTCAAGAATGCTAAGAGCAAGAAACTATATTCTGAATTGGGAAGAAGAAAAGACTAAGTCTTTTCAAAATATATCTCTCAAGAAACCCTAATCCGAGCTCATAAAGAAGCTCAAGGAAAAAAGCTTTAAGCTGTCTCAAAAGACTGCATAAAAGCAGAAAAAAGCACACTGCTTTTATGATCAAACTGTAAAGCCTTTAAAAATAGGTTGAATTTGCTTTAAAAGCCAGAAAAACACCTTATCTCTCCAAGATAAAGCTCAAACTTGACCAAGAGGAAAAATTCAATATAATATGCTAAAAACAGCAAGAAATCATAAAACAATTTATAAGGATTGCTTTATGACTCAGCTTTACATCACTGCAGATTTTACAATTTGTCTATTTTTGCAATTAAAGATTGCAATTTTTTTTACAAAAAGAATTACATCTTCTTTCACCAATACAATGCTTTGATTTTTCTTTAAAAAATCATAAAAATATCAAAGTATATTCTATCCATATCTCCCTTCCCTTAAAAACAATTTTCCAATCTATGATTGTTTTCTCAAAAATCAATCAAAACAAATTGAGCATGAATATTGATTTCTTTAAAATCAATAGAAAAAACCTAAGGCTTATCTGGTTCTCCATTTATCATTTCATAGGCATAAGCTTTGAAATTTTAAGTCAAATGCCTTATGAATCAAAACCTTAAAACTATTAAAAATAATACTTATGAAGTTTTGTGATTACTCCTAAGTGGCTCAACCTAGGCACAAGGGAAGTCGGCCACTCTAAACTTGAATAAAGTTTAACATCAAATGCAAAAGAAAAGAATGAAAAACCCCTAAGTTTGAATTATGGCATATGGAAAAAGGGGAACAAACCCTAATCTTCAGCTCATTCGCACTTGACACTTTGCAAGTTGGGTTTGCCTGGGAAGAGAATGCACCACCATGAAAGTCTGATCTTACAGCTTGTGAATGCCTTAGAAGCTAAGATTTCAACTTCAAACTAGCTGATTCTCCACTAGTAAGCGGTCTTCATTTAATTCTATAGCTTTTCCCATCGATTTGAAGGGAAAAAATGGCCTTCTAAGGCCATGGCTTGTGCATACATTACATGTGATCTTTACTTGTATTTCATTTCTCTGTGCTTGCCTTATCTTTTGCTAGCCGCCATATAAGAGTTAGGGTTCTATTTTTCCAGAGGGATTTGAGCTCCATTGTGGTCGAAACTTCACGAAAATTGACCTTTGCTACTCATGGTAAGCGTTGGTTATCATTATCTTATTTCTTGGCTCTTTTGGATGATAATGAAGGCCTCACAGGCCATGGCCATAAGATGATAATCTAATCAATCCCGTGTCTTTGTTCTTGTTGCTTTTGTGATCTATTTCTTGTGATCACTATGAGAGCCTAACTGCCATTTTGAGAGCTCAAACTCTTGGTTTCTGGAAGCTCTATGGAGCTCTAGCCGCGGCTTCTTGTCTCCCACAAGCAACAATGGTAAGTCTTTGTTCCTTCCCTGTTGGAATCTTTATGCAAAACAGAAAGCTTATGAATTCTCATCTTTTATTTGTAAATTTTTGGCCATTACACAGGCCGTGCCATGTATATACACTCACCATGAGCTTTGAAGACACTTAAAGCTCGACCCATCAAAGGATTTTAATATATTTGTATTCTGAAAACACAAAATTGATTTGGGCATTCGTTACTTTGATGAAAATGCACTTATCCTGCTATTTGGTTGCAACCCGCACATGGGTATTTGTAAAATGAAGAAATTTTGCAATTTACCAAAAGGCCCAAAGTGGGTATCTCTGAAAATGAAGGAAAACATATGTCCCGACTCCTCCTGTAGAAAACCCCATGTGGGTACATGAAAATAGACAAAAAAATTGTATATGTAAAACTCAGCCTGACCCAACATGGCACTTCTTTTGGTATTTTGTTGCTCTTAATTTCCTTCATATGGGTATTTTTTGTTTATAAAGAGAATGCATTTTTGTTGTTGAAAACATGTGACAAAACCCCATGTTGTTGTTCTGATAAAATACCCATATGGGTAAACTGGAAATGGTGAAAAACTGTATTTTTGATCTGAAACCCTAGTGTGGGTATGAATAAGCAAGCATTTGTGTTGTTACCATGGCATTCTGCTATTCTTAGTTCCCATATGAGTATTTTTTATTTGAAATAAATCTATGCATTCTCTTAACATGGAACACCATAATATGATAGAATTGAATATTTTAACAGAAGCCCTTACATGGATTTATAAAATTCTGAAAGGTATCCTTTGCTTACACTTTCAGGTGTCATTGGAATGCTATTTTTAACTCTCCTTTCATTATAAGCTTTAGACTGTAGATTGCTTGTTCATTTAAACATCTGTAGAGATATTTTTGATTGGCTTGAAGGCTGTAGTTAGCAATCTACAGTTTATTAATCAAACTCCATGCAAAGTATAAATAGCCTAAGGCTTATACTATTTGATTTTCATGCCAATTCTCTTTGATTTACATGTATAGATTGATTGTTCATTTTGCTTCTTATGTATTCACAGTCTCTTCAGGGGTACACTCCAAACCCTCAGTTAGACCATGTCCAATGTATATTCTGCCCGTTCTGAAGATGACTTCTATATATTTTGATCCTTGTCAAACCTGTTCACATTTTTTTTTTCTTTGTCTGATACTTGAGATTCTTTGAAGATATAGTTTGGAAACATGACAAAAAAATTCTCTCAAGCATTGTATCTTGATTGTCTACTTTCAAATAACAGTGATACATAAGCTCTACTTAAAGCAATCATTTGCACTTTCAGCCATAATGAAACTGGTTGTTTTATTGAATCATTCACTTTTTTTTTTTACTAAATAGAAATCACTGTATTGATGGCCACCATCCACTATTCTGATAGAAATCTGAAGCTCTCTTCACTTGTCTTTATTATGTAAACTTGTATTTAAGCACAATTCCTTTTTGAATGAAAATCTGAAACTCATACATACCTTTTATCTCCTTCATTGGATAGTGCTTCTTGTAATCAAGCATTATGTATGCATGTTCACTATTAGCAACAAAACATAGCTATAGCATTAACATGAAACAAGATGCATTGTTTTAGATAGTAGAAGAACCCAACCATACAACAATGTTTGAGATGAATGTACTCAGTTGAATCAATGAGCTGATTTAAATTAACGGTCCACCTGTAGCTTTCAGAAAGCACTTTTTGCTTGTTATGAGTGGATGGTTAGTTTGATGGCTTTGATGAATGAACTTTCCTTACTCTTTCAGTTGCATAACACTTTGATACTCAGCCCCATCTGTAATGTATGCAGGGCAGCATGTCGGGCTCTACCCTTGTGGGAGCTCGTTTTTCTCCACATGCTTGGTCTTCGAATAATAAACAACATCGTGATTTTCCCGATACCTGCACAAGGAAAAAAACAATATTAGCATAAAAAAAAGATATGATGATCATACTGATGTTTCTCCTTCAACTTATTTCCTTGCACTTTACTTGATTGTTTCAGTGTATGATTGATAGTAGGTTGCATTATTGCTGGTGATTCATATAGGTATCTTCATAATCGGAGCCTCTGACATCCCCCTCTTTTCTCTTACAGGTCAACGGAGCTCGAGAAGACCAAAGGTGCACCATTTCAGAATCGACCATCAGCCAATCGGGCAATGATGATTATGTCGTTACTTATGTGATTTCTTCTTTTGCATCTTCCATAGTGTAGTGTGCTATTAATGATGCACTGTGACAGTCCCATCCATGGCTTGTGTGGATATTTGATTTCATCTTATGCTTTTCACTTTGAAAAGAAAATGCATCATAATGCAAGCTTGTACTATCATTGAATGTATCATCATTTGAATTCTTGCAATCAAATGAAACTATGTAAATATGAATCACTTATGAAATAAATGAAAGCATTTAAAATGGTTTGTTGCTTATATGCTCAATTTTTTACTTCATTTAATCGTAAAACATTGAATAGCACTTCTGAAACTCAATTCTTCTTTTCAAAGCACAACTATCACTTGAAAAATAATGAACAAAGTGCAAACAACACTTAAGCATAATGAGGACATAACTGTAATTTCACCTTAAGATATAACAATGTTTAATCCAGCTCCACCAATTGAGCTATGGCAAAAAAATTGGTAACAACTACATCAACAAAATTAGCTCAACAACATGCTTGAATGCACTATGCCTTTGACATGATGATATAATCTTGAATTGATGCAATAAACTCTTGATAGTATACCTTTGAATGTCCTTAAAATTCTCTTGAAGTACTCTGTAATTCTCTTGTGAATGTACTCTTATGATCACTTGAACTTGCTAGGTGAAACAATGTGAATTAACTTTATATTTATAATAAATCTAAGAATTAATCCCAAAATTTTAAATAATCCAAGCTGACATCAGATCTAGAATTGAAAATCATTAAAAACCTGCCATAATTAAATTCAAAAAGGGGTATCCTATGTGAGAAGGACCCATTTTCCACCTTGGGTGAATGGGTCCTAGCACAACTTTGTAGGACCATGCTTCGGGGGGATGAAATAACATCAAAAATCCATTTCAAATATGCCAAGAAAGGGGTGTCCTATGTGAGGAGGACTCATTCACCAGTAAAGGTGAATGGGTCCTAGCACAAATTTCTAGGACATCAATTTTTCCAAGTTAAATGCCATGTAATATCATTAATGGGTGTCAGAAAATATCCTTGAAAAATGCAATTAATAAGGCTTGAATTTGAATTAAAGGGGCCAATTAACCTCAATTAATTAATGAAACCCTATATTAGTGTAAAAGTGTAATGAAACACTTTACAACACCCTAAATAAGGCAAAGTTAAGTACATTTTATTAAAAAGGGCCTTGGATTCAATGTGAATGTGTAAAACACATTACAACACTAAATCAAGGCCTTATTAGGTTAATTTATTGTTAATTATTTCCAAATGCAGGAAAAAGGATACTTTTCCATTAATACACCTTACAAGCATGATTAATTGTCATGTACTTTGCTTTTATTATAGAAAAAAGTGACTACAACTTGTTGCTTACTCATCCAACTGATAGCACCACCAAACATAGTAAATACTAGGCACTTGTGGACCTTCTACTGTCAATTTCACCTGCTTAATTTGAATCCATGAATACAAACTAAATGCAAAGATTTTGTAGGATGTCCATGATAACATAAGGAATACTTGAAAGTACCCCATAAATACCTAAATACTCTCTTTACTACATCCCATTGTACTTATCCATGATTAGCCATGAATCAACTAAGGACTCCCACTTCTTGGGCAATGTCTAGTCTTTTATAGACCATGTCATCCATCAAACTACCAACAACACTTACCATAAGGTACTCTCATCATATCCTCCACCTCCCTAGGAGATTTTAGATAATATGTAACTAATAAATTTATCCCCATCACAATAGGAAGACACAATGGTCTACAATTTATCATGTTTAATCTCTCCAACATAGAATTCACATACTTACTCTGGCCTAACCAAATTTTTATGTTTGTATTATCTCTTTGATTTCTATACCCAGAATGTACCTAGCTAAACCTAAATCCTTCATTTCAAATTGTTCTGAAAGTTGATACTTTAAATCAAAAATAAAAGGTTTTCCATTCCCAATGAATAACATATAATCAACGTATAATATAATAATGAGAATATGATCATCAATATATAGAAAATGATCTTATTTCTATTTCATAAATCCCAAATTGAACACAAAGGAATCAAACTTTTGGTACCACATCCTAGGTGATTGCTTCAAACCATACAAAGACTTCTTCAATTTGCAAACCAAATTTTATGTACCTTTAACAATGTAATTCTCTAGCTATGACATATATATTTATTCCTCTAAGTAACCATGAAGGAAATTTGTCTACAAATCCATCTATTCAATCTCTAAATTGTATATAGTAGTAAGTGATAACAAAAATCTAATGGATTTCAGCTTTACAATAGGAGAAAAACTCACCATAATAAATTCCCTCAACTTGTCTTGAGGTTTCTTGTCTTGTGGATCTAGGAACATGTTAATATTGTTTGTATCTAACTTCCCCTAGAGTTTTTGGTGTTCAATTATTTTGCAAGGTTGGTTAGTGAGTTGTATTCCTGTGATAGTGCAACTAGTTGCACATGATGATCATATTCTTAGTCTCAAGTGGTTGTGACAGTGTTATTGAATATTTTGATGATGTTGGAATACTATTGGATGTTGTGTGTTGCTGTTATGTGGTCCACAATATGTTTTTAGACCTGGTGAAGAGTGAATTGATTGTTTGATAGTGTTAGTGCAGGTTTGGCCAACCTGGCATGCTAGCGTTGATTGTAGATATGGTTTATTATTTGTGAAAGCATGGTGTAGCATGTCAGTGTAGATTTGGGTCTTGGTTAACCCTTAGTTTGGTACGCCTTAACTTATTTTCATCATGAAAGTGTTTGGTGCCAACCTATTTCGTGGTTACACGTTTGAGGTACATACATTTCATTGAAGCTAACTTGGAGAAGGTTGTTTGATCTCACAATTGATATATATGCAAGGTCAATTGTTCGAGAAGTTGTGTGATGAGAAATAATGTGGATGTGATCAAGTATTGTGATTGGAGTGTGATCTTAAATTCCTAAAGCTACCAAAAGTAGTGAGAAGAAGGTGTCTACATTTTTAGTGTACCTGAAGTTGCTGTAGATAGTGAGCCAAAGGTTGTGGATGGTGTAGAGTTGTTGTGGTGGATCTTCCTATTGCTCTAAGTTAGTGAACCTCCTTGTAACAATCTTCTTCTATTTCTTCTATTCTAGATAGTGAGTCCTTTGGGTAGTGAGCCCTTGGTAGTGAGCCATTCTTTTCTTCCGAGCAATGAGCCTTTTTAGTAGTGAGCCTATTGTATTCAGTATTGTTATTCATATATATGTGAGTTAATCCTTAGCGTGGTTTTTCCTCGATTAGGGTTTTCCACGTAAATATGGTGTTCTATGGTGTATGGTTGTGAATGTATTATGTTTCATTAGTTTACATTCATGTTGATGCATAATAAGAGTTTGAAGGTTAATGAGGGTTTGAATGTTTTAATGTACAATCAATTCACCCCCCCTTCTCATTTGTCATGTGAGTCTAACATCCTTTGCATGTTAGGTGGGTGAATGTATGCCGAGACTTATGGTTTACATGTATGTAAACTATATGATGATGTCATGTGGAAATCCTAGGAATCCACTTTGGTTCTCTATAAATATGAGGCATGTTGTAGTGATTTGTATGAGTTTAGAGGTTTTTTGAAAGTACTATTATCTTTCCAAAATTTCTCCAAAATATTGTCATTGTTTGAAGACTCTTGAAAGAAGTTTAGTTTTGAGATTATAATTTAATCCTATTGTTTACCAATAATACATTAAATTATGTTTTTGGGGTGGGATTTTTTCTCAAAAGGGTTTTCCCCATGTAATTCTGGTGTTATTCTTTATTTCTTATTTGCATGTTATTTATGTTATTTGTATGTGCATATTTCAATAAAATTGTTTAAGGCCTTTGATAAAAAAATTTCTATCTCCCGCACTTAGATTGGTGTAGGAATTTGTTTCCCCTTATCTTGCTTCCTTTCATAATACACAATTGTAAATATGTAACAATTAAAGAATATGATGTTAAATAAGAAGGCATGGTGTCTTGAATCTATAATGATATCTTTAAAAGTATTATAAGGAAATAAAAACTCAATAAGTAACTATGTTAGTGAAATAGAATGATGGTCCAAACAATACCTTTGAGTGAAAGTGAATAAGATTGATGAGCGTTATATCCCTGTGAGAGGTAGGAGGAAGAAGAATGCCTCTCTCCCTCCTCAAAATCACAAAGGGGTTACCACAAGAAGGAAAAAAGTAGATTGTGGCTCTGAGCATAGGGGCCAAGGGAGACCCTCTTCACAAAAAAGTAGAGAGAGGGATTGTAAGAGAGATATTGTGGAAGGAGTCCAGAAGATCCTTTTTGACTTGTGCTCTAAGAGAACTCCCTCCTCGTGCAAATGAAGATCATTTCTCAGAATATCAGGGGGTTAAAAAATGTGCACAAACATGACCTCTGAAGAATATTATCTAGGATTATAAAACAAATATTTTGTTGATTCAAGAATCTAAAATGCAAGTTGATAAGTTGGAAGCTTTGAAGAACTATTTTTTCAAGGATTGTGGCTTTCATGGGGTTAGCTCAGAAGGTGCCTCAGGTAGCTTAGCTACTGTTATCAATAGTTTTGCACCCTATTGAATGCAATATTCAGCAAACTACTGAAACATGGAAACCTCTTTCAGATGTGGGTGATCTTACGCAAAAGAGGAATCTCCAGAGTGAGCTGGTTCTCCGAATGATGAATTATATTCTAAAATAGCTTCTGAGGAAAGGGATGAAGAATAACTGAACATAAAAATCTATTTCTAAAAAGATGATTCACCAAACTTATAAGAATTCAGACCTATCCACTCATAACAACTTCTCTATTACAGTAATCCACACAATCTCATTGGCACACATCCCATCAGTGATTCGCATGAAGATCTGGAAAAAAAATACAACATGCAACCTGAAACATGTAATTCTGAAACACCACCTATAACAGCAAGACATAAAAGGATTTCAATTTGAAAACACAAGTACATCAGATTGCTATTACAAAACTTGAGACATAAAAATAAGAAGGAGAAATTTGCTGCTCTATTAAAACTGGAAGAGTGTCATCTGACCAAAACTGAGTATCAAAAGGTTTACAAGCTCCCTGAAATGAGTAAGGGCAAGAAACTGATCTCTACTGCTCCGAATGGAGAGTTGAAAGACTAAATCTCTCAAAAGAACTCTCAAGGAAACCCTAATCCGAGCTCAAAAAAAGCTCAAGGACAAAAGGCTTCAAACAAATTCAAAAATTGCTTTAAAGTAGAAAAAAGCACAAAGCTTTTATGATTACACTGTCAAGCCCCTAAAAATAGGCAAATCCTGCTTTAAAAGTTCAAAAAACACCTTATCTCTCCAAGATAAGTTTGGAATCCAACCAAGAGGAAAGTCAGTCAAAGATCTGCTAAAAATAGCAAGAAACCATAAAGTAGTTTATAAAACATCGCTTTTATGCTTCTGCTTTACAAGATGCAGATTTTACAATTTTCCTATTTTTGTAACTCAAAGATTGGAAATCTTTTGCAAAAGAAATAATCACCCTTATTCCTCCATTAAAATAATTCATTTTTTCCCAAAAAATCATAAAAGCATACTATACAATGCTCTTCTTATCCAAACTTCTCATTGATTTCTCATAAAACCAATTAAAATGAGAAACCCTAAAAAAGGCATTAAGCACAAGGCATTCATAAATTTCTCTTAATTGCCTCTTCATTTAAAATGAAACCCTAAGACATAAACCCATACCTCTAAGGCAAAACAATAAGTCTTAAGACATCACTCTAGCATAGAACTTCGGCCTTACATGAATATCGATTTAGACTTAGGCTTAAATAAATCATAAGGAAGACACTATAGATTCAGCCACCATTTGATATTCGACATGTGCATTTGAATGAAAATTCGAACTCTGCCTCAATTAGGGATTTGATCAAAATAGGGTCAAACTCTAATTGTCATCATTTCACACCCATGACTTTGGAAAGAAGGAAACTCTGTCTAAAAGAAAACCGTCGCCATGATGGTGTTGGGTTCGAGCCTGTGTGCTTAAGAAATCTCCCTGTTTCCAATGGGGCTTGGACCTAATTCCATGGGTAAGCTCTTTCATGGCTAAATAGCTTCTTCCACTTCATTATTATTTTAAGCATCAGAACTCCTAAGGGCTGGGTTTGCATGTTTGTTTCTGACCTATTCTCTTTGACTCTTCATGCCACTCAATTCAAACTCGACTTTCACAGCCCACTTCCCATGAAAGCTTGACTTGAATTCTGGTTCTCCTTCACTGTGCAGAGGTGAGCTTTAGTTAATGGTTTTTTAATCTGCTCATTTTGGCCTCAAAGCCATGGCTAACATACTCTAATGTCATCATTTTACTGTTCTCCTATGCTCACATCTATCATTGTAACGCTCTATTCACCAGTTAGAGCTCGGCCATCACTTGGAAACTCGAATCTCTGCCTTGGGAAGCTAAAGAGGAAGCTATGGCCATGGCTTAGGACTCCATCGTAAATTCAAACCGTAATTTTCTTTGCTTGTGAAACTCTAAAACTCACTTCATTTCATAAACTTCCTGCCATGCATTAAAATGTACAAGAGCATTATTATAGGAAGCATTCTGCCAATTTTTAATTAATCTAACATAAAATCTCCATTATTATTAATTTAATAATATTTATAGTTTGTGGGTATCATGTAAAAGTTTAAAAACTCCATTTTCCTTCCTCCTCAGATTTTGACTAAAATTTGGGAGTTCGCATTTGTTGAATATCCCTACCATTTTCACTAGATTTCACATGGGTATTTATGTAGCTATCCTTTTCTGCATTTTGAAGCCAACCCTGAAAATGGGTACTCGAACTTTTAGGGGAAACTCCATTTTCTGTGTTTGAAAATAAACTAGAAATGAGTCTTTTGTATTATTAAAGAAAAATGCATTTTCTTTTCTTCTGAAGCTCGGCCTAGCACAAAATCTTCACATTTGTAATTTACTGTTGATTTCATGAAAAACCCATATTGGTACCATCAATTATCATATTTCTGTACTTTTCAAAAGCAAACCCTCATGTGGGTATTCAAAATTGCTGAAGAAAAATGTATTTTCTGTATTCTGGAAACATTCAAGACTATGAAGCAACTGTTATTCATTCTATTCATATGGCTCGAGCTAGAACAAACAGTGATTTCCCCCACATTGCTCGAAAAAGTAATAGACTATATACATGCTTGCACTCTTTCAAGATCCTGACTCAAATAACCAGTGACACCTTGTACTTATGTAACCCTCTTTGATAGTTATAATATCTGAGCTCAATTTACGGAAATGTCATTGACATGGAGCTATAAACTATTCTTAAAAATGAAAATCCAATACTCACATTCTGAGAGTACTCTCCAGGTACTAAGAATCTGAAAGATCTATTTTGAATGCACATTCTGGAACCTCATATACCTATGAAGCTTGAAACTGAAAATTCCATTATTGTCTCTTACTGCATTCTGTACTCATCTTGTAGATATGACAACAACCTTACCTCACTGTTATGTTAAGACCTTGACTAGGTAATCTGGAAATGATCAACATCCTGCATATTTGTTATATTTAATTCATGGCTTGACCAATTACCAGTGACATCTTACTTGACACTTGTAGTTCTCAAAAAACAAAAGAAAGAGCATCACATTTGATTGTTGTCTTAAACTAATCATTGACACACGATCCCATTTGAGGCACCATTGCAATCAAAATGATTTCACTGTCTTTGTTGTATCTCCTAATAACTGGTACTCCATATTTGAGTATTGTATCACTGATGCTTGTTACTATATCCAGCTACTCCTAGTCTTCTATTCTTAAGCACAACTGGTACCTCAAAACCTTCTCTGTTATTCTAGGTTAACAGAAATTGCTTGCTCTTTCTTTCATGTTTCAGAAAGCTCAGTTGCTTAACTCTTAAAACTCCCTCCAGCATGGCTATACTCATGCATTGTGAAGGGAATGGCCTCCTAAATACACTGTATCTATGCTTACTCACTGTAAACACAATAGTTGTTTCTCTGTGTCCCTCCTTAATTTTAACAGCAGCTTTCATCTTTGTAACAAAAGATATCTTGAATGTTTGTCTTTATTTCAACCTCATTAGCATACTGTACATTTTGAAAGAGAGTTGTAATGCCCCGTCTTATAACCTAAGGAATGTTGCAATTGTGTATAATAGTGAAATAATTTATTTTTTTAAGTAATAATATTAAGTTAATTAATTGCATACATTCACCAAGCTACGTGACATTACACTACTTGAGTTTCCATAGACGACTTTAGTATTTAGTGTTGCACATATTTAATTATTCATAAACTTAAAAATAAACATTGCATAACATTTGAAATTCCATTCAAGATAGTATAAAGTACAAACATGTTTTCTTACATTGCATTTGATAAGATATTACAATACTCATTCATCTGATGAGGTAGATCAAATAATAGTTACAATTTACATTTACATATGTTCACCTCATAAACAATTGAGGGATGTTTTACAATACAAGATTTCCATAATGCAATAAAGAAGTACATATGTATCCAAGTACGAGCTCTCCATCCATGAAGCTCTCGTTGCCATGATCATAAACTGGGGACCCAACGGAGTAAGGTGAATGTTCCACCCAACCATGTGGTACCCGTAGGTCCACCCCCCGTGCTAGGAGATAGTAAGATGGTTACCTAGACATTATCTACTAACCCTAGACACAAGTACATATCTAACTGATGGTTACATTGCTTCCAAATTTTAGACAATCGAATATGCTAAATACACAAGGTAGACTGTTATTTTAGGTGGAGTGTCATCACAATGTTGCAAAGGTTACCCTGGTCTTTCTTCCTAGGTTCTGACCCCCAACCTTGGGTTACCCTGGTAACCTCTTACGAAACCCGGCCCTGTTTGCTAACTATTGTGGAATCGATTATCTTTTAAGGTAACAAGATATCGATTTTCCATTCCAGGCCTTCTCATCTTATACTCATGATTGAACTAGCTCAAGAGTCCATAAGTGAGGCATAATCATCTTATTAAGGATTTTAATTCTAACTAAAGTGTTATTTAGTTATCACTGACTTACTAACTCTTTGTAAGTTACCCTGACACCACTTTGTGTGTCGGCCCTTACACAGAGCCACTCCCCTAAACATAACAAAGGTATACTAAGTTTTCTTGACTAAGGTTGACAGGGTGCACAAATTTCAATCACATAATAACAAATGACACACAACGGTCATTAAATCTTTTATTCATAAACCAGGTATCAATACACCATATTCTAACACGTGCACAACCCTAGTCAACTCAAGAAATACATATGAACAATAACATCACCCTTTCTATACAATTTGTTCTGGAAGACTTATACATCTAAGACTTCCCCAATTTTCCCAATAAGAAACACAATTAAAAGCAAATTGAAAAATAAACGTCTACTATTCGGATTTACTAAATCCAATCATACAACAGAATTAACAAGGAATTGTAGCAACTTATTTGTAATTCTTTTCTCAATCAATGAAGGAAATTACATCATTTAATTCCAATTTCCACAATCATAATAAAATACAACTCCCTATTAGAACAAAACAATATAATATCCTTTTCATATTCACTTAACTGTTTTATTTCCTCAACTCCTAGTTAATTATAAATTAACATTTAACAAATACAAAATTACCAAAATCAACCAATATAAATAAATTATATATATATATTACATATACTATATATTATTAATAATATATAATATATATAACACATACACTACATATTATATATATATATATATATATTTATATATATATATATATAGGCATATATATATATATATATATTATATATATATATATATATATTTATTTTTATTTTTTTAAATTGAAATTAAATCTAACCATACGAATTTATGTTGAAGCAAATGAAACGAAATTAAAGAAGTAAAAATCCATGGGCCACGGTAGTCTCCACTATGGAGGGCACGCTGCCTGTGGGACATCGTCTCCTCCATAGTTCTGTGGAGGGCGCTGCCTTATGGCAGCCGCTCCCCACAGAGCTGTGGTGGGCGCTACCTCACAGTGGTTGCACCCCACAGTGGGAGCGGCGGGGTTGGGGTTAACCCTAGCCCCCCCCCCAAATAATATTAAATACCAAAATTTTTGTTGAAGCAAATGAAACGAAATTAAAGAAGTAAAAATCCACGGGCCGCAGTAGTCTCCACTGTGGAGGGCACGCTGCCTGTGGGACAACGTCTCCTCCACAATTTTGTGGAGGGCGCTGCCTTATGGCAACCGCTCCCCACAGAACTGTGGTGGGCGCTGCCTCACAGCAGCCGTGCCCTACAGTGGGAGCGGCGGGGTTGGGGTTAACCCTAGCGCCCCCCCCCAAATAATATTAAATACCAAAAACTATTCCGAATTTAGTTTTCGGATTTTTTAATTTCAAAATGGCAATTCATGTTTATGTATTTTCGCCTGTATGGCGATTTCGAAATTTCCAAATAAACAAAATAATAAATACTGTTTTACAGTCCAATTTATATATGAAATATATATATATATATATCAATAGGGTTTTCCTAAAGAAGAAACAAAGAAATTTGAATAGAATAATTTTTCAACAGGGTTCATTGGGGTAATTGGAAAACTTGTAAAATTTACAATAGTACTCATAAATTTTTTCCAAATGAACTCTAAATTTTAATTCCAGAAGTTTTAAATTCCATTTTCTCATTTCTACATGATTTCCCTTCACTCAAACTTAATTTTCCAGAAAGGGATATCTATAGAAGTTTTTTTTTTTTAAATTCAATAAATCTTTACAGAGAATAGACAATAAATAATCTTTCCCGAGGAATACAAAAATTTTAATAACCAATAACTTTCTTTTCTCAGACATTCCTTTTCAAAAACAAATAAATTAATACACAAAGGAAAATACCTATTTCCTTAGCTTCCAAAAATCTGACTGGTGAAGAGCTTTTCCTGTAGCTTCCAAATCCTTTCCCGAGAACCAATAACCAAATTGCAAACCAGAGAACTTCCACAAATTTGCAACAATACCAAAAGCATAAACCCAAATTTTTTTAACAGAGAACTGATATTTTTCCCGTGAAGAGAAAATAGAATAGAATATCCTCCTGTGTTTTTCTAGATCCAAAATAACATCCATGAACAACCTCAACCATAAACCATAAATTCAACTGGCACACATGTTGAGAGGTACAAAATATCTTTTAACCACTTCTCGGCAATCTTGCCTCTCAAGATTTGCATGGATTTAATTCATTTTAAATTTTAAATTTCAATTTTCAAATTGCATATTGATTTAATAATTAAAAATGCCATTTCCACAAAAATATTAATTTAAATAAAATCTATTCACACACAATTTAAACAATATTAATTGAATTAATTAATTAATTTAATTAAATAAATTTAATCTTTATGATCAAATTACTTAACTAAACAAACTAACTAATTAATTAATAAAATGTAAAAACCTTATTTCTTTAACATTTTAAAAAATTAATTTATATAACAGTAAATTAAGGAATAATAACTATCATTAAAACCAACAAAATTTTCCTATCAAAGCAATTTAATCCAATCAGGAAAAGACAAGACAACCAAGACTCAAACTAAAACTGACAATGTACTGTGACTGGGTTAAAGACTAGACTAGGATGAACCATGCTACTACCTCCCAATCAACAATTCCGTTGAGTCTTGACACGCTCAGACCTGAGTAACCAAGTGGAGTTGGTGTCATGTACTTACAATCCTGCAACCAAGCAATAACATGCATATATATATAATCCATTGTATAGGCACACCGTGCGGAGAAAATCACAGACATCACAAGGCACTCGTAAGCAAGTGATGCGATTTCGTTCTCCACACCAATACACGTCACATCAGATTGACAAATTAAACAATAGTTAGTCTATCATAACATATTCATAACAATAATATCTGAAGGAAAACATCTACCCTATCTCAAAGCATGTCAGAAATCAAATATCGCAATACCATGTATCATCATGTCACAAAGTGAATCCACTGTCGCTCAAAATCAGCAATCAAAATATCCAAACCAAAGTACCAAAATCTAACAGTGTAAAAACATATCAGCAGAAAACATAAGCATAAATGGAGGGGTACTACAAGAGCCACTTACTGCATAATTGTTGCCTGATTGAAAAATGCCTTCCAAAGTGTATACAAGAACATGATGGGACAACAAGAACTTGTGTGTTTTTTATACTCGTTTGACTTATATTCCCAGTTTTCATTTTGGCATTTTTGTACATCTTTGATAGTTATATGACACCCAAACTTGATTCATAATCATTTTCCTCTTTTGATAAGAGCAACTGACCTCTTGTTACAGCATTGTCGTTGACATGGATCTTGGGAATGATTTGTATTTGTTCATTGAGAAGAAAAGGATCTCCCTATTTGTAATCTGCCTATATCTTAATGTTCTTCTGACACTCCTTAATCTTATCATGGCACTCCTAACTCCTATTCCTGAACTCCATAGGGAAACCAAATCAAAACATCGTAACCTCATGATCACATATTGCTCACTAGCTCATATATATAGCTTAACAACTCAAAACCTATTTTGGAAAGAAAAGACTTACTCTTCCCTTATTATCCTGAAATGATCTCTTTGTTATTTACTGTTAATAATGCAATATTTCTTTACCAGTCAACTCAGAACTAGAGATCCATTCAACACCTCAAATGCACTTTCTATATTTGTATTCATGAGCAACATGGTACTCTTCATGCATTTTTATATTTCACTACACAAACTATTCTCAGAAACTGTTCTCCTTAACAATGAAAATTAGAACAAAACATTAAGGCATATGTATGCCTGTTCACTATCCAAAAGAGAAATAATGAATTGAAACTCACATGACATATGATTATAATCAGCACAGAGAATGTAGTAATTCAACAATTTCTGATGCAAATGCATTCTGTTAAATTCCTTAAGTGAACTAAACTCATTGTTCACCTGTAGCCTTCAGAAAGAAATGTTGATCATTATGAATGCACAGTTGGTTTCGTTACTTGATGGATAACTCTGTTTTACCCTTTCAGTTGTACTTCATTTCGTTTGATGTATATGATGAAAAATCCTTCAAAAACAACCCATTTAATGCATAGGGCAGCATGTCGGGCTCTACCCCCTTGGGAGCCCATTTTACTCCACATGCTTGGTCTTCAAATAATGTTCAGCTCCATGACTTTACCTATACCTACACAAGGAAGCAAACAACGTTAGCATAAAAAAATAGAACATGTTGATTATGATGTTGATACTTCTCCTTCAGTTCACTTCTTCATATAGCATTTGATTGAATTTGATTGTTTCAATGCATTGCTAATAGTATACTGTACTATTGTAGGTGCGTCATATGAGTTATCTCATAGTCGAAGCCACTGACACCCCTCTTTTCCTCTTATAGGTCAATGAAGCTCGGAACGGTGAGGTGCACCATTCAACATCAAGCGTCGATAACAGGCAATGATGACTATGTTGTTGCTTATATGTTCTCCTTTTGCATCTTCGGTAGTGCATTGTGCTGTTAGAAATGTATTGGAACAGTTGTAGTTATATCCACGGCTTGTGTGGAACTTTGATTTCAATTTTGCTTTTCAGTTGAAAAGAAAAATGCATTTATGCAATGTTGTAATACTATTCTGATTGTGAAATCAAATAAAGCCTTGTAAAAATATGAGTTCCTTTTGAAATGAATAAAAGCATCTGAAATGCTATTTTGCACATGTACTTAATTCTGTCTTTCTTCAAAATCTGTAACATCTGAATGGCACTTTGAAACTTTATAACTTCACTAAAATGCATAACTGATATTTAATGCAAAAAGTAATGCGAAACAACATTTAAAATCCAATGTGCAACTCCACTTATTGTTAAAAAACAATCAGCCAGCTCCTCCATTTGAGTTGAGGTGAAAAATATGTAACATTTTGATGATATCTGCTATATGCTTGCCTGCTAAGCATAGATCAGTGGCCTTTAAAAAAATTCATTGGGCGCAGAGTCAATTCTACCCCTCCTTGAAACTCAGAAAACATGAACAATAACACCCAAACAGCAACAAGAAAAATGAAACAAAATTGAAAGCAAACTAATAGGCCAACAAAACAATGCGTAGCAGCGCTTAGAGAAAGAAAACTACTAAAATGAAATGTACAGAACGCACTTATTTGCAAACTACTCTACCTAATAGTGAGATAACTTATCTCAAAGGCAGTGTTTGAGGTGGATCCCATTTACTGGGATAGACAGCACCTCGCCATTCATCTTGGAAATTTGGAATGCGTTGTGTTCTTTGCATTCCGTAATCACATAAGGCCCATCCCATATTGCATCGGACTTGGAATGTCATCCAGGTCTACTTTTAAATTCATTCCACTTGAAGACTAGATCTCCAACAATGAAATCACGAGGCTTTGCCCTCTTGTCAAAAGTATTCTTCATTTGCGCTTGATGTATTTCTAGCTATCTCAGAGCTTCTTTTATAGTTTCCTCGAGCTCAACCAGCTGTGCAAACCTCACTTCAAGAGGTTGTTCATTCAGCAACTCCAGTTCTTTAACATAACTCAATGTTGGTAACTCAATTGAAATAGGCAACTTAGCCTCTCTGCCATAAGTCAAAACAAAAGTTGAACAACTAGTGGCTCTTTTAGGAGTTATTCTGTTAGCCCAAAGGGCTAGCTTTATCTTTTCATTCCATGTTCTCTGGTTATCTTCAACGGTCTTCTTAATTATCCGAATCAGATTTTTATTTGTGGATTCCGCTTGGCCATTACCTTGCGGATAATAATTTGATGAAGTGTTTAGATAGATGTTATTTCTGACTGACCAATCTGAAATCTTTAATCTGATGAAAGCTAAACCATTATCTGAAATGATTGAATCTGGAACACCAAATCTCGATATGAGATCTTGATAAAAATTAAGCACTGAAGTCTCGTTTGCTTCCTTTAAAGCAACATCTTCGGTCCACTTTGTAAAATAATCTATGGTAGTAAGAATCCACTTATGACCTGCACTCGAAGGTGGGTTTATAGGACCAATAAAATCCAAGCCCCACTTGGAAAAGGGTTGTTCTACCTGAATTGGGTGCAGGGGCAGCAGTGCAAGCCTCTGTTTACCAGCAAATAATGCACATTTCTCACATTTTCTGACCCATGCAATAGCATCTTTAAACAAATCTGGCCAATAATAACCAGCTCTCATAATTTTAAGAGCTATTGTTCTTGCAACAAAGTGACCTCTAGAAGGTCCATCATGAAACTCTACCAACAGCTTGTCAACTTGATCAGGCTGAATGCAACGTGACAAAACACCTTGGAAATCTCTTCGATAGAGAACACCATCAATAACTATATAAGGGATGGCCTGTAATCTATAGTACCTTATTTTTGCTCTGTCCAAGCCTTTGGGGCATTCGCCAATTTGCAGATAATGTATCATTTGCTGCAACCATGTAGCAAGAGGTGCTTGAACAACACTTAAGACATCATTATTTAATATTGTTTCTGTATTTGCAGCCTCTTTTAAACTGTTGTTTTCACTTCCAGCAATCTATTCACACAAGCCTTTGCCTCTAACAAGCTTGGTTACTTTAATGTCAACATCAAACTCCATTACTTTAGTGATCCAACTAGCACACTTATCATTAATATCTTTATTAAGCAGGAAATCTTTGACAGTTGAATGAGCTACTAATAAATGAACCTTGCTGTTGGACAACATGTGTTTAAATTTCTTCAGACTTCTTACAACAACAAAAACATGTTTCTCCACAAAAGAGTACTTTACCTCGTAATCATGTAGAACTTGACTGAAAAATGCAACAGGCTGCTCTAAGCCTTCCTCGTTTTGCTGGCATAACATAGCCGAAACAATATCCACTCCTCCAAAAGCATACAGGATGAAATCTTTGTCAAAATTTGGATTAATGAGAGTAGGAGCAGCTGCGAGCACCTCTTTGATTTGCTCGAAGCTCCTCTTGCCTTCCTTGGTCCAACCGAAAGGCATGTTCTTCTTCAGCATAGAAGTGAGAGGTTGTAGCAAAGCTGCGATGTTTGGTATAAACCTCCTTACAAAATTTATCCGCCCAAGAAAGCTTTGCAAGCCTTTCTTATGGGCTGGTAATGGCAATTCGAGAATTGCAGAAACTCTTTCAGGATCAATTGAAATACCTTGCTTTGAGACAATGTGTCCCAGCAATTTGTCTTCATGCACCAAAAAGATACACTTTTTTGGATTGAGAGACACTCCGAACTCTCTGCACCTTTGAAAAATCTGTTCCAAGTGATCCAAGTGTTCATTAGCATTTCTAGAAAAAATAGTTATATCATCTAAATAAACCAGAACAAATTTGTTCATAAGGCCGTGAAAGGCCATATCCATAGCACACTGGAACGTTGCTCCAGCATTTGATAAACCAAAAGGCATCTTTTTGTAGGCCATCGTGCCCCACTTGGTTGTGAACGTTGTTTTAAACTGATCCTCTTGCTTAACTAGAATCTGATTATAACCTGAGTAGCCATCTAACAAGGAAAATATATCAGAACCAGAAACTACTTGTAAAATTTGCTCCATAGAAGGGAGTGGGTAATGGTCTTTCAAAGACGCTCTATTCAGATCCCGAAAATCAAGACAAAGTCTGATTTCTCCACTCTTCTTCCTGACTGGTACTAAATTCGACACCCAAGAGGTGTGCTTGATAGAAAAAATGATACCACTTTCAACTAGCTTGTTCAGTTTAGCTTTCATGAGGTGTTCCAACTTAGGATTAAGTGGTCTTTGCTTCTATCTTACCGGCTTTGCACCGGGCTCAAGCTCGATGGTATGCTATGCTAAATCAGGGTTAAAACCTCTTAAATCCTTGTATTCCCAAGAAAAAACATCATTAAATTTTTGACATAACAGAATGAAAGCTTGTTGTTCCTCTTGACTGCATACCTTACCCAGCTTGAGAAGCTTGCCTTTGAAAATTTCAATAGCTGAATAATGTTCCTCTTTAACTGTTAAGCTGCACTTGTCTTTCTGAACTTGATCATCTGAATTAAAGACAGATTCTAATGTCACCAAACCCTTTGGCAGCTTATTGGCCTTTAATTGCACGATCTGGTCCTCATATTGCTACTGCCACTTTTGCTGATTTCCATCTGCGAACTCAGCTTCAGCAATGAGAAAATTCATGATTTTCTCATCGCTATCAAAAACCTACTAGCTCACATTATTGTCAGGTACAAAAGGTCTGACCACTATCTTCATGTATTGACGTTCTTCTATTTTATGAATCTCTTTGGGAATGTCAAACTGGGCTCCTATGGCAGCGAACCTGTCAGCATGCTTATTTTGATTCCGAGGAATCGACAAGATATTAAAAGCATTAAAATCTTCCATTAAATCCCATACACGATGCTTGTATTTCTTAAGTAAATCATTTTTTATAGCATTTAAATTTCTGACCTAATTCACAATCAGCTCTGAATCACCATAAACTTGCAAAAATTTAATACCTCTCTTGCGGGCCCACTCAAGGCCATGTACCAATGCTTCATACTCAGTTGTATTATTCGAACAGCTGAAAGAAAATCTACAGGCTGAATAATACTTATCTCCTTCGGGCGATATCAGCATAGCTCCACGTCCGGCACCAACACTGCTCCTCGAACCATCGAAATAAAGTTTCCACAACTCACTATCTTTCCCTGTGGACGGTCCATCCTCTTTGCAAAGATTAGGCATGTCACAATCAGACTCATGAATCATATAAACTCCTAAACCTACCTCATCTGTGTTTTGGAATGGATCAAGCTCGTGATCTTCGGCTGCCCATTCATCGAGACTGATGTAGTCTCCCTAGGTGCTACAGTCTGAGGTCATGGTTTGCTCCTCCATTGTAGAGGTGGCGTAGAGATTAGCGTTTATAGGGCTTGGGGAGTATGGTTTGATATGGTCTTTGGCGAGAGGCTCGGACTTAATGGTCACCTTCGTACCGTACCTTGTTCTAAAAAAAAGATGAGACCAATCGGAAGACAAAAACCCACCCAACTTGGCTATAAAATCCCGTGATAAACAAATGGCGAAGTGCGGCAGTAAGTCAATAACATGAATATCTTGGTGAATAGCGAAACTCGGGGATGCATGCAAGGTAAGAGGTAAATTTCTTATTATGCCAGCAGTCTTGACAACATACCCATCT
This sequence comes from Sequoia sempervirens, assembly GCA_007258455.2. NCBI lineage: Eukaryota > Viridiplantae > Streptophyta > Pinopsida > Cupressales > Cupressaceae > Sequoia > Sequoia sempervirens. Next base: position 6,038 of record VDFB02166706.1, on the reverse strand, counting down.
AATTGCACTACGCCTTTCTGAGGGTTAGGCTCATAAACAAGACCTAATTTGTCGGCTAAACTTTTAGGCATGACTGAACTACTAGCACCAGAGTCGACCTTACAATTATGCATGATTTTATCACCTATGATCAGACTTAAGTAAAATGGAGGGGATTTTACCTCTTTTTCCTTCTGCCCACTTTTCTCCTCCAAGTCATTAGCCAACACAACCTTCACAACTCCCTGATTGGTGTTGTCAGAAATAGGCAATTCAGCTAATGCATCCTACAGTAAGCTTTTCTATCCTGGAAGTTGTAGAGTGTCTAATATCGACATGTTGACAGTAGTTTTCTTAAGATGCTCAATGATATTGAAGGGTGAAACATTTACCTTCTGCTGGTTTTTTGTAACAGCGGCTTCATTTTGCTTCTACGCAGGCTGAAAATGTGTTCTTGACAGTTCCTTATTAGGAATTTCCTGCCCCCTTTGCAAAATCTGCATTTTAGGCTAAGTGGCAGCGTTAATTTCTGACGAAACAAGTTGCTTACTGACTGGTGGCTGCTGCTGCGAACTTTGAGCTTGTTGTCCTAGATCCATAGCTCATTTTTTAGACCTGGTATTAGCCGAAATAGGAGAATCTTGCCGGTCTTGGCCATTCACACCACAGAATTCGGAGCTCTGCTAGTTCGGCAAGGCGACTTCTACATTATCTTGTTGTTCTTGATTCTGATCTGCAGTATTTTCTGAAACAACATATATATTCTGCACCATTAAAGCCTGGTTTCTCACTCCGTTGGCGCACGCCGACTGGTTGTGGGGTTGGTTGCATGGGTAACACTAGTCACAATCTTGAGCTACATTGTTTTGTGCCACAAGCTCTTTTGACGTGCTGGCCATGTTTGGATTGTATGGCTGGAATGGCCGAGGGTTAAAATTCTTCCTTTGGGCTTAATAATCACCTTGGAAAGCGGGCCTATTTTGCTAGTTTTGCTAATATGGGGCTTGATAAGGCTTGTGTTCTTGGCCAATGTGCTTCTTAATAGTCACGAGGTCGTTCTTGAAGGTCTTTAATATGTTTTTTAGCTCCTGCATTTCGAGATTTGAGGTTGGGGCAGCGACTTCTTGGACTGCACTATGATATCCTATTATTGGAATCGGCGGGACAGTAGCCAAGGGAGATACAACAGCAGGAATAGGCGGCTATATTTCTAGAAATAAGGGTATGGGGGGTCTAGGAGCTATGTCTTTGGCTTGAATGAGGCAGTTTTTAGCATTAATAGCAATGTTATAAGCATTTGGAAATGTTAAACCACCCATGGACTGAGTCATAATATCAATCTTACTATTCAAAGCCTTTAGATAAAACAGAAATGCATGTGTCGGTAAGGGTTTTACCGCTGCCGGGATTCTATCCCAAGTCCTCTGGAATCTATAGTTGAAATCTGCCAAGTGTTCGTGCGGTGCCCTTTGAATGGTACTCAACTGCTCTAACAAAGATAAGTTGTCAGATTTATTTGCAAAGTGCTGGTATAGACCACTACCTAGAGCATCCCATGTTCTGATTGAGTTTGCAGCGAGACCTCTGAACCATTGCAGCGCTATCCCTTTGAGTGACGCAGCGAGCAACCTAGAGCAACGTTCTCTTGAGTGATATTATGTACTGAACATAACGTGGCCACATCACGGATGTGTTCAACGGGCATGGTGTAGTCTTCTCTGGTGAAATATGGTAATCCACAAAGGGCTGCAACCAGAATATCATCATGTTGGGCAATATCTAATGGACTACCTCCATTAAAAGGTGTGAACGGGTGCTACCTCGGTGGTGCTGCCATTGGTGGTACTTGTGAGATTGGTACTGGTACACCAGGCGATAGAACTAGAGCACCAAAACTAGGAGGCGTCGACTTTGATCTTGTAGGGGCTTCAAAAAGCCTTCTTGTTGTCCTGCCTCTCCTTCGTGATGGGGACAACTCCTGATACTTCAAAGGTTTTGCACTTGATCTTGTTTGAATATTTCTCATGCGCGAGCTATACTAGCATGTAGAAAATAGAACTAGAGTCGCCAGGTATATTGAAAGCCTCCAAAAGGCTAGAAAAGATCTGCTACATATACCAAATAGCAAACTGGAAAAATAAAATTCTCTGAAAGTTACTTTTAGATGTCCCACCGGGTGTGCCAAAAACTGTTATCAATAGTTTTTCACCCTACTAAATGCAATATTCAGCAAACTACTAAAACATGGAAACCTCTTTCAGATGTGGGTGATCTTACGTGAAAGAGGAATCTCTAGAGTGAGTTGGTTCTCCAAATGATGAATTCTATTCTAAAACAGCTTCTGAGGAAAGGGATGAAGAATAACTGAACATAAAAATCTATTTCTAAAAAGATGATTCACCAAACTTATAAGAATTCAGACCTATCCACTCATAACAACTTCTCTATTGCAGTAATCCTCACAATCTCATTGGCACACATCCCATCAGTGATTCGCATGAAGATCTGGAAAACAAATACAACATGCAACCTGAAACACCACCTATAACAGCAAGACATAAAAGGATTTCAATTTGAAAACACAAGTACATCAGATTACTATTAAAAAACTTGAGACAAAAAAATAAGAAGGAGAAATTTGCTACTCTATTAAAACTGGAAGAGTGTCATCTGACCAAAACTGAGTATCAAAAGGTTTACAAGCTCCCCGAAATGAGTAAGGGCAAGAAACTGATCTCTACTGCTCCGAATGGAGAGTTGAAAGACTAAATCTCTCAAAAGAACTCTCAAGGAAACCCTAATCCGAGCTCAAAAAAAGCTCAAGGAAAAAAGGCTTCAAACAAATTCAAAAATTGCTTTAAAGCATAAAAAAGCACAAAGCTTTTATGATTACACTGTCAAGCCCCTAAAAATAGGCAAATCCTGCTTTAAAAGTTCAAAAAACACCTTATCTCTCCAAGATAAGTCTGGAATCCGACCAAGAGGAAAGTCAGTCAAAGATCTGCTAAAAATAGCAAGAAAACATAAAGCAGTTTATAAAACATCACTTTTATGCTTCTGCTTTACAAGATGTAGATTTTACAATTTGCCTATTTTTGTAACTCAAAGATTGGAAATCTTTTGCAAAAGAAATAATCACCCTTATTCCTCCATTAAAATAATTCATTTTTTCCCAAAAAATCATAAAAGCATACTATACAATGCTCTTCTTATCCAAACTTCTCATTGATTTCTCATAAAACCAATTAAAATGAGAAACCCTAAAAAATGCATTAAGCACAAGGCATTCATAAATTTCTCTTAATTGCCTCTTCATTTAAAATGAAACCCTAAGACATAAACCCATACCTCTAAGGCAAAACAATAAGTCTTAAGACATCACCCTAGCATAGAACTTCGGCCTTACCTGAATATTGATTTAGACTTAGGCTTAAATAAATCATAAGGAAGACACTATGGATTTGGCCACCATTTGATATTCGACATGTGCATTTGAATGAAAATTTTGGAAACTTCATAATGCTCGAATTAGGGATTTGATCAAAATAGGGTCAAACTCTAATTGTCATCATTTCACACCCATGACTTTGGAAAGAAGGAAACTCTGTCTGAAAGAAAACTGTCACCATGATGGTGTTGGGTTCGAGCCCGTGTGCTTAAGAAATCTTCCTTGCCCTCCAGTTGACTGAATCTCTAGTGGGTAAGCTTCCTTTCATGGTGAAATAGCTTTTCCACTTCATTATTTCGAGCATCAGAAATCCCTAAGGGCGCGGCTTGCATAAGTTTGTTTCTGATCTATTCTTTCTTTGACTTCTTCATGCCACCATGAGTTCAAACTCGACTTTCACAGTCCACTTCATGAAAGCTCGACTTGTATTCCCATTCTCCTTCACTGTGCAGAGGTAAGCTTTAGTTAATGGTTTTTGTAATCTGCTCATTTCGGCCTCAAAGTCGTGGCTAACATACTCTAATGTCATCACTTTACCGTTCTCCTATGCTCACATCTATCATTGTAGCAGTCTATTCCCTAGTGAGAGCTCGACCACTCTTCAAAACTCAAAAAACATGCTTTGGGAAACTAAAGAGAAAGCTATGGCCGTGACTTTAGACTCCATCAGAAATTCAAACTGGTAATTTTCTTTGCTTTGTAGAAACTCTAAAAAACTCACTTCATTTCATAAACTTCTGGCCATGTATAGGCCGTGCCAAAAGAGCACTATAGGAAGCATTCTTGCCGATTTTGGGCTCGACCCAGAACAGAAAATCTCCATTATGTTAATTTAATAATATTTCTGTTTGTGGTATCACAGAAAGTTAAAAAAATTGTATTTTCCTTCCTCTATATTTTGACTAAAATTTGGGAGTTCGCATTTGTTGAATATCCCTGCCGTTTTCACTAGATTTCACATGGGTATTTATGTAGCTATCCTTTTCTGCATTTTGAAGCCAACCCTGAAAATGGGTACTCGAACTTTTAGGGGAAACTCCATTTTCTGTGTTTGAAAATAAACTAGAAATGAGTCTTTTGTATTATTAAAGAAAAATGCATTTTCTTTTCTTTTGAAGCTCGACCTAGCACAAAATCTTCACATTTGTAATTTACTGTTGATTTCATGAAAAACCCATATGGGTACCATCAATTATCATATTTCTGTACTTTTCGAAAGCAAACCCTCATGTGGGTATTCGAAATTGCTGAAGAAAAATGTATTTTCTGTATTCTGGAAACATTTGAGACTATGAAGCAATTGTTATTCGTTCTATTCATATGGCTCAAGCTAGAACAAATAGTGATTTCCCCCACATTTCTCGAAAAAGTAATAGACTGTATACATGCTTGCACTCTTTCAGGATCCTGACTCAAATAACCAGTGACACCTTGTACTTATGTAACCCTCTTTGATAGTTATAATATCTGAGCTCAATTTACATAAATGTCATTGACATGGAGCTATAAACTATTCTTAAAAATGAAAATCCAATACTCACATTCCGAGAGTATTCTCTAGGTACTAAGAATCTAAAAGATCTATTTTGAATGCACATTCTGGAACCTCATATACCTATGAAGCTCGAAACTGAAAATTACATTATTGTCTCTTACTGCATTCTGTACTCATCTTGTAGATATGACAACAACCTTACCTCACTGTTCTGTTAAGACCTTGACTAGGTAATCTGGAAATGATCAACATCCTGCATATTTGTTATATTTAATTCATGGCTTGACCAATTACCAGTGACATCTTACTTGACACTTGTAATTCTCAGAAAACAAAAGAAAGAACATCGCATTTGATTGTTGTCTTAAACTAATCATTGACACACGATCCCGTTTGAGGCACCATTGCAATCAAAATGAGTTCACTGTCTTTGATGTATCTCCTAATAACTAGTACTCCATATTTGAGTATTGTATCACTGATGCTTGTTACTGTATCTAGCTACTCCTAGTCTTTTGTTCTTAAGCACAATTGGTACCTCAAAACCTTCTCTGTTATTCTAGGTTAACAGAAACTGCTTGCTCTTTCTTTCATGTTCCAGAAAGCTCAGTTGCTTAACTCTTAAAACTCCCTCCAGCATGGCTATACTTATGCATTGTGAAGGGAATGGCCTCCTAAATACACTGTATCTATGCTTACTCACTGTAAACACAACAGTTGTTTCTCTTTGTCCCTCCTTAATTTTAACAACAGCTTTCATCTCTGTAACAAAAGATATCTTGAATTTTTGTCTTTATTTCAACCTCATTAGCATACTGTACATTTTGAAAGAGAGCCACTTACTGCATCACTATTTCCTGATTGAAAAATGCCTTCCGAAGTGTATACAAGAACATGATGGGACAACAAGAACTTGTGTGTTTGTTTATACTCGTTTGACTCATATTCCCAGTTTTCATTTTGGCATTTCTGTACATCTTTGACAGTTGTATGAAACCAAAACTTGATTCATAATCATTTTCTTCTTTTGATAAGAGCAACTGACCTCTTGTTACAGCACTGTCGTTGACATGGATCTTGGGAATGATTTGTATTTGTTCATTGATTAGAAAAGGA
>VDFB02166704.1:0-17425 GCA_007258455.2 Sequoia sempervirens | reverse complement strand
AAGATCCGGTGCATGTCCTAGTCGCCCCTGGTGCTTCCCTTGGACAATGGAACTGGAACTGTCAAGCCAAGATCCGGTGCATGCCCAAGTCCCCCCCTGGTGCTCCCCTTGGACACTGGAGCTGGAACTCCGAAGCCAAGGTTCGGGTCATGTCCAAGTTGTCCAAGTCTCCCGAGTCACCAAGTCAGCCATCTCGGACCTCGAGCTTAAGTCCCACTTGGGTCCCATTTTCGACCCGGTTTTTAAGGCCCAATTTTGGGACCCACTTTTTTAGCCCGATTTTTGAGGCCCAATTTTCGGACCCATTTTCGGACACGATTTTTAAGGCCCAGTTTTGGGTCCCATTTTTGTAGCCCGATTTTGGGACCCATTTTCAGACCCCGCTTTTGGAGCCCCGATTATTGGAGGGCAAATTCTTGGACCCTGTTTTGGAACCCACTTTTGGACTTTCCAAAAGTGGAAAAAATTCTGAAAATGGAAAGTTTCCCTATAGAAGTGTTAGTCCTATTCAACCTTAATTTGGAGCCCGATTTTGGGACCCATTTTCGGACCCGATTTCTAAGTCCCAATTTTTGATCCCATTTTCGTACCCGATTTTTAAGGCCCGATTTTTGGACCCATTTTTTGAGCCCGATTTTGGGATCCATTTTCGGACCCGATTTTGGGTCCCACCTTTTGAGCCCGATTTTGGGACCCGATATTTAAGTCCCACTTGGGTCCCACCTTTTGAGCCCGATTTTGGGACCTGATATTTAAGTCCCAATTTTGGGACCCATTTTTTCAGCCCGATTTTCGGACGCAAATTCTTGGACCCTGTTTTGGAACCCACTTTTGGACCTTCCAAAAGTGGAAAGAATTCTGAAAATGGAAAGCTTTCTTATAAAAATGTTAGTCTTATTCGACCTTAATTTGGAGCCCAATTTTTGGACCCATTTTCTAATTCATTTTCTTTTAAGGCCCACTTTGGGGACCCATTTTTTGAGCCTCGCATTTTGGGACCGCCTTTTCGCCCGATGAAGGCCCAATTTTGGGACGCGATATTTAAGTCCCAATTTTGGGACCCGTTTTTTGAGACCGGTTTTGGGACCCATTTTCGGACCCGATTTTCAGAGCCCACTTTTGGACCCCGATTTTCGGAGGCAAAATCTTGGACCCTGTTTTGGAACCCACTTTTGGACTTTCCAAAAGTGGAAAGAATTTCCAAAATGGAAAGTTTTTATAAAAGTGTTAGTCCTATTCAAACTTAATTTGGAGCCCCATTTAAGTCCCAATTTTGGGTACCATTTTCGGACCCGATTCTTAAGGCCCAATTTTGGGACTCATCTTTTGAGCCCAATTTTGGGATCCATTTTCGGGCCTGATTCGTAAGGCCCAATTTTGGGACCCATTTTTTTTTGCCCGGTTTTGGGATCCATTTTCGGACCCGATTTCTAAGGCCCAATTTTGGGACCCATTTTTGGAGCCCGATTTTTGGAGCCAAATTTTTGGACCCTATTCTGGAAACCCACCTTTCGACTTTCCAAAAGTGGAAAAGATTCTGAAAATGGAAAGTTTCCTTATAAAAATGTTAGTCTTATTCAAACTTAATTTGGAGCCCGATTTCGAAGTCCCAATTTAGGGTCCCATTTTCGGACCCGATTTTTAAGTCCCAGTTTTCGGACCCATTTTTTAAGCCCGACTTTGGGACCCGATTTTTAAGGCCCAATTCTGGGACCCATTTTCGAACACGATTTTTTAGGGCCCAATTTTGGGTCCCATTTTTGTAGCCCGATTTTGGGACCCGGTTTTCAGAGCCCGACTTTTGGAGGCAAATTCTTGGACCCTGTGTTGGAACCAAAAGTGGAAAGAATTCTGAAAATGGAAAGTTCCCTTATAAATGTGTTAGTCTTATTCAACCTTAATTTGGAGCCCGATATTTGGAGCCCAATTTTGGGACCCTTTTTCGGACCCGGTTTCGAAGTCCCACTTTTGGGTCCCATTTTCGGACCCCTATTTTCTAAAGGCGGCCCGGTCACGAGCCTAGGGCCCGCCAATGGGACTCGACTCAGGGACCTTCGGTATAAGACCGCTGGGATGGGGCTCCGATGCGGCACTGGACCACCCTGTCGACCTCGGAACTGGACAACCTCTGGAAAGCCCCCTCCGTAAACATGCACCCCCGTATACCCCACATCGGATCGGTCCTGGGGAAAGGAAACCCCAAACCCGGAACAGGACGAGATCGCACGAAATGTGACTGCGTTTTCAGTGTGTGCCCCAAGACAGTGTGGTGACAAGTCCTTGATGGGTGCGATCATACCAGCGTTAGTGCACAGGATCCCATCAGAACTCCGCAGTTAAGCGTGCTTGGGCCGGAGTAGTACTGGGATGGGTGACCTCCCGGGAAGTCCCGGTGTTGCACCCTTTTTTCAGTGTTTGGTCGAGTGACCCATTTTTGGAATGCATTTTTTGGAGCCCACTTTCGAGACCCCTAGCCCCTAAGCCGCCCAAGTCCGGCGCAAGTCCAAGTCGCAAAGCCCGCCAAGTTCCGGGGTGGGGACGAGACTGTCGGAATGGGACTCCACGGGCGGCCTCCCGACCGACACCGCCCCCCTATATAAGCTATTTGTCCAATTCCCAGAAATCGGTAGGATGACGCCGAAAAATGGTCAACCCCTCCCCCCCCCGCCCCCGCGTGATTTACGAGTTTTGTATCCAAACTTTTGGAGCCCAACTTTCTGGGATCGATCTTGTCCCACTTTTTGGGGCTTGATTTTCGGATGCGAGTTTCGGGGCCCACTTTTGGATCCCGATTCTCGGGGCCGATTTTTTGGGCCCATTTTTGGGACCCATTTTCGGAGCCGATCTCTGGGGCCCATTTTCAGAGCCGGTTTTTGGAGACCCTTTTGGGGCTCGATTTTCGGAGCCGAGTTTCGGGACCCATTTTCGGAGCCGATGTTTGGGACCGATTCTCGGAGCCGACTTTTAGGACCCATTATCGGGGCCGAATTTCGGAGCCCGATTTTCGGAGCTAATTTTTGGGACCCATTTTCGGAGCTGATCTCTGGGACCCATTTTCAGAGCCCCGAAAGCAAAGATCCGGTGCATGTGCAGGTCATCCAAGTCGCGCATGGTGCTCCCCTTGGACACCGGAACTGGGACTCCGAAGCCAAGATCCGGTGCATGCCCAAGTCGCCCCCGGTGCTCCCCTTGGACACTGGAACTGGAACTCCAAAGCCAAGATCCAACGCATGTCCAAGTCGACCCTGGTGCTCCCCTTGGACACCGGAGCTGGAACTCGGAAGCCAAGATCCATTGCATGTCCAGGTCGTTCAAGTCGCCAAGTTGCCCCGGTGCTCCCCTTGGACGCTGGAACTGAATCTCCGAAGCCAAGATCCAGTGCCTATCCAAGTCCTCCAAGTCGCGTAGGTCGCCCCTGGAACCGAAACTCTGAAGCCAAGATCCGGTGCATGTCCTAGTCGCCCCTGGTGCTTCCCTTGGACAATGGAACTGGAACTCTCAAGCCAAGATCCGGTGCATGCCCAAGTCCCCCCCTGGTGCTCCCCTTGGACACTGGAGCTAGAACTCCGAAGCCAAGGTTCGGGTCATGTCCAAGCTGTCCAAGTCTCCCGAGTCACCAAGTTGCCAATTTCGGACCCGATTTCTAAGTCCCAATTTTGGGTCTCATTTTCGGACCCGGTTTTTAAGGCCCAATTTTGGGACCCACTTTTTGAGCCCGATTTTTGAGGCCCAATTTTCGGACCCATTTTCGGACACGATTTTTAAGGCCCAGTTTTGGGTCCCATTTTTGTAGCCCGATTTTGGGACTCATTTTCAGACCCCTCTTTTGGAGCCCCGATTATTGGAGGGCAAATTCTTGGACCCTCTTTTGGAACCCACTTTTGGACTTTTTTGGACTTTCCAAAAGTGGAAAAAATTCTGAAAATGGAAAGTTTCCCTATAAAAGTGTTAATCCTATTCAACCTTAATTTGGAGCCCGATTTTGGGACCCATTTTCGAACCCGATTTCTAAGTCCCAATTTTGGATCCCATTTTCGGACCCGATTTTTGGACCCATTTTTTGAGCCCGATTTTGGGATCCATTTTCGACCATTTTAAGGGGCTCCACTTAATCCCAATCTTTGAGCCCGATTTTATGAATTCGACATTAAGTCCCAATTTTGGGACCCATTTTTGAGTCTCGATTTGGGACCCATATTAAAGACCTCATTTTTAGAGCTCCGCTTTAGACCCCGATGGAGTAAATTTTGGACCTCGCTTTGGGATCCATTTTCGACTCATTTCTAAGGCTCCACTTGGACCCATTTTGAGCTCCGGACTTCGTGAGCCAACTTTGGAGCCCGGGATTTGGAGCCAAATTTGGACTGCTCGAAACCCACCTTCGACTTCCAAAAGTAAAAGATTCGAAATGGAAAGTTTCCTTATAAAATGTTAGTCTTATCTTTTAATATTAATTTCTGTACCATTTCTGGAAAGTTCCACTTTAGTCCCATTTCTGGACTCATTTTTAAGGCCCAGTTTTGGGACCCATTCTTTGAGCCCGACTTTGGGACCCAATTTTTAAGGCCCAATTCTGGGACCCATTTTCGGACACGATTTTTTAGCGCCCAATTTTGGGTCCCATTTTTGTAGCCCTATTTTGGGACCCGTTTTCGGACCCGGATTTCAGAGCCCGACTTTTGGAGGCAAATTCTTGGACCCTGTTTTGGAACCAAAAGTGGAAAGAATTCTGAAAATGGAAAGTTCCCTTATAAAAGTGTTAGTCTTATTCAACCTTAATTTGGAGCCCGATATTTGGAGCCCAATTTTGGGACCCATTTTCGGACCCGGTTTCTAAGTCCCACTTTTGGGTCCCATTTTCGGACCCCTATTTTCTAAAGGCGGCCCGGTCACGAGCCTAGGGCCCGCCAATGGGACTCGACTCAGGGACCTTCGGTACAAGACCGCTGGGATGGGGCTCCGATGCGGCACTGGACCGCCCTGTCCACCTCGGAACTAGACAACCTCTGGAAAGCCCCCTCCGTAAACATGCACCCCCGTATACCCCACATCGGATCGGTCCTGGGGAAGGGAAACCCCAAACCCGGGACATGACGAGATCGCACGAAATGTGACTGCGTTGTCAGTGTGTGCCCCAAAACAGTGTGGTGACAAGTCCTTGATGGGTGCGATCATACCAGCGTTAGCGCACCGGATCCCATCAGAACTCCCCAGTTAAGCGCGCTTGGGCCGGAGTAGTACTGGGATGGGTGACCTCCCGGGAAGTCCCGGTGTTGCACCCTTTTTTTAGTGTTTGGTCGAGTGACCCATGTTTGGAATGCATTTTTTGGAGCCCACTTTCGAGACCCCTAGCCCCTAAGCCGCCCAAGTCCGGCGCATGTCCAAGTCGCAAAGCCCGCCAAGTTCCGGGGTGGGGACGAGACTGTCGGAATGGGACTCCGCGGGCGGCCTCCCGACCGACACCGCCCCCCTATATAAGCTATTTGTGCGATTCCCAGAAATCGATACGATGACGCCGAAAAATGGTCAAGCCCCCCCCGCCCCGCGCGATTTACGAGTTTTGTATCCAAACTTTTGGAGCCCAACTTTCTGGGCTCGATCCAGTCCCACTTTTTGGGGCTTGACTTTCGGAGGCGAGTTTCGGGGCCCACTTTTGGATCCCGATTCTCGGGGCCGATTTTTTGGGCCCATCTCCGGAGCTGATTTTTGGGACCCATTTTCGGAGCCGATCTCTGGGGCCCATTTTCAGAGCCGGTTTTTGGAGACCCTTTTGGGGCTCGATTTTCGGAGCCGAGTTTCGGGACCCATTTTCGGAGCCGATGTTTGGGACCGATTCTCGGAGCCGACTTTTAGGACCCATTATCGGGGCCGACTTTCGGAGCCCGATTTTCGGAGCCAATTTTTGGGACCCATTTTCGAAGCTGATCTCTGGGACCCATTTTCAGAGCCCCGAAAGCCAAGATCCGGTGCATGTCCAGGTCATCCAAGTCGCGCATGGTGCTCCCCTTGGACACCGGAATCACCCCGTGGCTAAGATCCGGCAGTGCATGCCCAAGTCGCCTTGCTCCCTCGACACCGGAAATGGAACCCGGCCAAGATCCAACGGGCGACGCCCAAGTTTAATTCGGTGCTCCCCTCGACACCGGAGTCGAACTCGGTGCCGTCCATTGTGGCTGTCCAGTCGTTTGTCGCTTAAGTTGTTCTTTGGTGACTCTTTGATCGGAACCTGAACTCAAGCAAGATCCAAGCATGTCCAAGTCCTCCAAGTCGCGTAGGTCGCCCCTCGAACCGAAACTCTAAAGCCAAGATCCGGTGCATGTCCTAGTCGCCCCTGGTGCTTCCCTTGGACAATGGAACTGGAACTCTCAAGCCAAGATCCGGTGCATGCCCAAGTCCCCCCCTGGTGCTCCCCTTGGACACTGGAGCTGGAACTCCGAAGCCAAGGTTCGGGTCATGTCCAAGTTGTCCAAGTCTCCCGAGTCACCAAGTTGCCAATTTCGGACCCGATTTCTAAGTCCCAATTTTTGGTCCCATTTTCGGACCCGGTTTTTAAGGCCCAATTTTGGGACCCACTTTTTGAGCCCGATTTTTGAGGCCCAATTTTTGGACCCATTTTCGGACATCGCATTTTATACCCGGGCTTAGTCCCATTTTTGTGGAAATACTGCATTTTGGGACCCATTTTCGCACTCGCTTTTGAGCTCCCTCGCGGGACATTGAGGGCAAATTGGACCCCCTCGTTTTGGAACCCACTTTGGACTTTCCAAAAGTGGAAAAATTCTCAAAATGGAAAGCTCTCAGAAGTGTTAGTCCCATTCAACCTTACTTGAGTCTCGATTTTGGGGACTCCATTTTCTGACCATTTCTAAGTCCCAATTTTAGATTCCATTTTCTAATTCATTTTTATGTCCCCATTTTTTGGACCCATTTTGAGCCCGATTTTGGGATCCATTTTCGGACCCGATTTTGGGTCCCACCTTTTGAGCCCGATTTTGGGACCCGATATTTAAGTCCCAATTTTGGGACCCATTTTTTGAGCCCGATTTTGGGACCCATATTGGGACCCGATTTTTAGAGCCCGCTTTTGGACCCCGATTTTCGGAGGCAAATTCTTGGACCCTGTTTTGGAACCCACTTTTGGACTTTCCAAAAGTGGAAAGAACTCTGAAAATGGAAAGTTTCCTTATAAAAGTGTTAGTATTATTCAACCTTAATTTGGAGCCCAATTTTGGGACCCATTTTCGGTCCCGATTTCTAAGTCCCACTTTTGGGTCCCATTTTCGGACCCGATTTTTAAGGCCAAATTTTGGGGACCCATTTTGAGTCTTCGGGATTTGGATCCATTTTCGGGCCCGATTTGTAAGGCCCAATTTTGGGACGCGATATTTAAGTCCCAATTTTGGGACACGTTTTTTGAGCCCGGTTTTGGGACCCATTTTCGGACCCGATTTTCAGAGCCCACTTTTGGACCCCGATTTTCGGAGGCAAAATCTTGGACCCTATTTTGGAACCCACACTTTTGGACTTTCCAAAAGTGGAAAGAATTCTGAAAATGGAAAGTTTCCTTATAAAAGTGTTAGTCCTATTCAAACTTAATTTGGAGCCCGATTTCTAAGTCCCAATTTTGGGTCCCATTTTCGGACCCGATTCTTAAGGCCCAATTTTGGGACCCATCTTTTGAGCCCGATTTTGGGATCCATTTTCGGGCCCGATTCGTAAGGCCCAATTTTGGAACCCATTTTTTTTTGCCCGGTTTTGGGGATCCATTGACCCGGGATTTCAAGGGCCCACCTTGGGACCCATTTTTGAGCCCCATTTTCGAGCCCACTTTTGGGGTCTGACATTTTTGGAGCTAAATTTGACTGCTTCGAAACCTATTTCACTTTCCAAAAGTGGAAAAGATTTGGAAATGGAAAGCTTCCTTTATGTGTTAGTCTATTCAAACTTAATTCTGTTCGGATTAAGTCCCAATTCTTTGGGTCCCATTTTCGACCCGCATTTTTAAGGCCCAGCTTTAATCACCCTTGAGCCCTCGGACTTTGGGGACCCACTTTAAGGCCCAATTCTCAACCCATTTTCGGACACGATTTTTTAGCGCCCAATTTTGGGTCCCATTTTTGTAGCCCGATTTTGGGACCCATTTTCGGACCCAGTTTTCAGAGTCCGACTTTTGGAGGCAAATTCTTGGACCCTGTTTTGGAACCAAAAGTGGAAAGAATTCTGAAAATAGAAAGTTCCCTTATAAAAGTGTTAGTCTTATTCAACCGATATTTGGAGCCCAATTTTGGGACCCATTTTCGGACCCGGTTTCTAAGTCCCACTTTTGGGTCCCATTTTCGGACCCCTATTTTCTAAAGGCGGCCCGGTCACGAGCCTAGGGCCCGCCAATGGGACTCGACTCGGGGACCTTCGGTACAAGACCGCTGGGATGGGGCTCCGATGCAGCACTGGACCGCCCTGTCCACCTCGGAACTGGACAACCTCTGGAAAGCCCCCTCCGTAAACATGCACCCCCGTATACCCCACATCGGATCGGTCCTGGGGAAGGGAAACCCCAAACCCGGGACATGACGAGATCGCACGAAATGTGACTGCGTTGTCAGTGTGTGCTCCAAGACAGTGTGGTGACAAGTCCTTGATGGGTGCGATCATACCAGCGTTAGCGCACCGGATCCCATCAGAACTCCGCAGTTAAGCGCGCTTGGGCCGGCGTAGTACTGGGATGGGTGACCTCCCGGGAAGTCCCGGTGTTGCACCCTTTTTTTAGTGTTTGGTCGAGTGACCCATGTGTGCCCAATTTTGGATCCCATTTTCGGACCCGATTTTTGGACCCATTTTTTGAGCCCGATTTTGGGATCCATTTTCGGACCCGATTTTTAAGGCCCAATTTTGGGTCCCACCTTTTGAGCCCGATTTTGCGACCCGATATTTAAGTCCCAATTTTGGGACCCATTTTTTGAGCCCGATTTTGGGACCCATATTGGGACCCGATTTTTAGAGCCCGCTTTTAGACCCCGATTTTCGGAGGCAAATTCTTGGACCCTGTTTTGGAACCCACTTTTGGACTTTCCAAAAGTGGAAAGAACTCTGAAAATGGAAAGTTTCCTTATAAAAGTGTTAGTCTTATTCAACCTTAATTTGGAGCCCAATTTTGGGACCCATTTTCGGTCCCGATTTCTAAGTCCCACTTTTGGGTCCCATTTTCGGACCCGATTTTTAAGGCCCGATTTTGAGATCCATTTTCGGGCCCGATTTGTAAGGCCCAATTTTGGGACGCGATATTTAAGTCCCAATTTTGGGACCCGTTTTTTTAGCCCGGTTTTGGGACCCATTTTCGGACCCGATTTTCAGAGCCCACTTTTGGACCCCGATTTTCGGAGGCAAAATCTTGGACCCTGTTTTGGAACCCACACTTTTGGACTTTCCAAAAGTGGAAAGAATTCTGAAAATGGAAAGTTTCCTTATAAAAGTGTTAGTCCTATTCAAACTTAATTTGGAGCCCGATTTCTAAGTCCCAATTTTGGGTCCCGATGGACTATTCTATAAGCTCCACTTTGGGACCCATCTGAGTTCATTTGGGATCTATTTTTCGGGTCTGACTAAGGGGCTCAATTTTGGGACCCATTTTTACAAGGTCTCGGTTTTAGATCCATTTTCGACCCGGATTTAAGGCCCAAATTTTCGACCCATTTTTGGAGCCCGATTGTGAGCCAACTTTGAGTCTCTATTTTGGAGCCAAATTCTTGGACCCTGTTCTGGAAACCCACCTTTCGACTTTCCAAAAGTGGAAAAGATTCTGAAAATGGAAAGTTTCCTTATAAAAATGTTAGTCTTATTCAAACTTAATTTGCAGCCCGATTTCGAAGTCTCAATTTTGGGTCCCATTTTCAGACCCGATTTATAAGGCCCAGTTTTGGGACCCATTCTTTGAGCCCGACTTTGGGACCCAATTTTTAAGGCCCAATTCTGGGACCCATTTTCGGACACGATTTTTTAGCGCCCAATTTTGGGTCCCATTTTTGTAGCCCGATTTTGGGACCCATTTTCGGACCCAGTTTTCAGAGCCCGACTTTTGGAGGCAAATTCTTGGACCCTGTTTTGGAACCAAAAGTGGAAAGAATTCTGAAAATGGAAAGTTCCCTTATAAAAGTGTTAGTCTTATTCAACCTTAATTTGGAGCCCGATATTTGGAGCCCAATTTTGGGACCCATTTTCGGACCCAGTTTCTAAGTCCAACTTTTGGGTCCCATTTTCGGACCCCTATTTTCTAAAGGCGGCCCGGTCACGAGCCTAGGGCCCGCCAATGGGACTCGACTCAGACCTTTCTGCATAAGACCGGCTGATGGGGCTCCTCGGGAGCAGACCGGACTACCACCCCGCTTTAATTCTAACCGATAAAACTCGAAAGCTCCCTCCAAACATGCACTCTCAGATAATTTACACGGACGGCTCCCGGGAAGGGAAACCCTAAACCCTGAACAGACGAGATCGCACGGGAATGTGATCAAGGCTGCTTGTGTGCCCTAAGACAAGCAGGGTGGACAAGTCCTGATGGGTGCTTATCATGGCCTCAGTCATAGTGCACCTGGGATCCCATCGTAACTCCGCAGCTTAAGCTGCTTGGGCCTAGTAGTACTGGATGGGGTGACCTCCCCTGAAGTCCCGGTGTTGCACCCTTTTTTCAGTGTTTGGTCGAGTGACCCATTTTTGGAATGCATTTTTTGGAGCCCACTTTCGAGACCCCTAGCCCCTAAGCCGCCCAAGTCCGGCGCATGTCCAAGTCGCAAAGCCCGCCAAGTTCCGGGGTGGGGACGAGACTGTCGGAATGGGACTCCGCGGGCGGCCTCCCGACCGACACCGCCCCCCTATATAAGCTATTTGTCCAATTCCCAGAAATCGGTAGGATGACGCCGAAAAATGGTCAACCCCTCCCCCCCCCGCCCCCGCGTGATTTACGAGTTTTGTATCCAACCTTTTGGAGCCCAACTTTCTGGGATCGATCCAAATTCCACTTTGGGGCTTGACCTCTTCAGAGGCGAAGTTTCTGGCCCACTTTTTGATCCCTGACTCGGCCGATTTTTTAAACGCATTTTTAGACCCATTTTCGAGCCGGACTGGGGCCCATTTTCAGAGCCGGTTTTTGGAGACCCTTTTGGGGCTCGATTTTCGGAGCCGAGTTTCGGGACCCATTTTCGGAGCCGATGTTTGGGACCGATTCTCGGAGCCGACTTTTAGGACCCATTATCGGGGCCGAATTTCGGAGCCCGATTTTCGGAGCTAATTTTTGGGACCCATTTTCGGAGCTGATCTTTGGGACCCATTTTCAGAGCCCCGAAAGCAAAGATCCGGTGCATGTCCAGGTCATCCAAGTCGCGCATGGTGCTCCCCTTGGACACCGGAACTGGGACTCCGAAGCCAAGATCCGGTGCATGCCCAAGTCGCCCCCGGTGCTCCCCTTGGACACTGGAAATGGAACTCCGAAGCCAAGATCCAACGCACGTCCAAGTCGACCCTGGTGCTCCCCTTGGACACCGGAGCTGGAACTCGGAAGCCAAGATCCATTGCATGTCCAGGTCGTTCAAGTCGCCAAGTTGCCCCGGTGCTCCCCTTGGACGCTGGAACTGGAACTCCGAAGCCAAGATCCAGTGCATGTCCAAGTCCTCCAAGTCGCGTAGGTCGCCCCTGGAACCGAAACTCTGAAGCCAAGATCCGGTGCATGTCCTAGTCGCCCCTGGTGCTTCCCTTGGACAATGGAACTGGAACTGTCAAGCCAAGATCCGGTGCATGCCCAAGTCCCCCCCTGGTGCTCCCCTTGGACACTGGAGCTGGAACTCCGAAGCCAAGGTTCGGGTCATGTCCAAGTTGTCCAAGTCTCCCGAGTCACCAAGTTGCCAATTTCGGACCCGATTTCTAAGTCCCAATTTTGGGTCCCATTTTCGGACCCGGTTTTTAAGGCCCAATTTTGGGACCCACTTTTTGAGCCCGATTTTTGAGGCCCAATTTTCGGACCCATTTTCGGACACGATTTTTAAGGCCCAGTTTTGGGTCCCATTTTTGTAGCCCGATTTTGGGACCCATTTTCAGACCCCGCTTTTGGAGCCCCGATTATTGGAGGGCAAATACTTGGACCCTGTTTTGGAACCCACTTTTGGACTTTCCAAAAGTGGAAAAAATTCTGAAAATGGAAAGTTTCCCTATAGAAGTGTTAGTCCTATTCAACCTTAATTTGGAGCCCGATTTTGACCCATTTTCGGACCCGATTTCTAAGTCCCAATTTTTGATCCCATTTTCGTACCCGATTTTTAAGGCCCGATTTTTGGACCCATTTTTTGAGCCCGATTTTGGGATCCATTTTCGGACCCGATTTTGGGTCCCACCTTTTGAGCCCGATTTTGGGACCCGATATTTAAGTCCCAATTTTGGGACCCATTTTTTGAGCCCGATTTTGGGACCCATATTGGGACCCGATTTTTAGAGCCCGCTTTTGGGCCCCGATTTTCGGAGGCAAATTCTTGGACCACGTTTGGAACCCACTTTTTTTGGACTTTCCAAAAGTGGAAAAATTTCTGAAAATGGAAAGTTTCCTTATAAAAGTGTTAGTCTTATTCAACCTTAATTTGGAGCCCAATTTTGGGACCCATTTTCGGTCCCGATTTCTAAGTCCCACTTTTGGGTCCCATTTTCGGACCCGATTTTTAAGGCCCGATTTTGAGATCCATTTTCGGGCCCGATTTGTAAGGCCCAATTTTGGGACGCGATATTTAAGTCCCAATTTTGGGACCCGTTTTTTTAGCCCGGTTTTGGGACCCATTTTCGGACCCGATTTTCAGAGCCCACTTTTGGACCCCGATTTTCGGAGGCAAAATCTTGGACCCTGTTTTGGAACCCACACTTTTGGACTTTCCAAAAGTGGAAAGAATTCTGAAAATGGAAAGTTTCCTTATAAAAGTGTTAGTCCTATTCAAACTTAATTTGGAGCCCGATTTCTAAGTCCCAATTTTGGGTCCCATTTTCGGACCCGATTCTTAAGGCCCAATTTTGGGACCCATCTTTTGAGCCCGATTTTTGAATCCATTTTGAGACCCACGATTAAGTAAGGCCCAATTTTGGGACCCATTTTTGGAGTTTTGGGATCATTTTAGGACCGATTTCCTAAGGCCCAATTTGGGACCCATTTTGGGCAGATTTTGGAGCCAAATTTTTGGACCCTGTTCTGGAAACCCACCTTTCGACTTTCCAAAAGTGGAAAAGATTCTCTAAATGGAAAGTTTCCTTATAAAAATGTTAGTCTTATTCAAACTTAATTTGCAGCCCGATTTCGAAGTCCCAATTTTGGGTCCCATTTTCGGACCCGATTTTTAAGTCCCAGTTTTGGGACTCATTTTTTAAGCCCGACTTTGGGACCCGATTTTTAAGGCCCAATTCTGGGACCCATTTTCGAACACGATTTTTTAGGGCCCAATTTTGGGTCCCATTTTTGTAGCCCGATTTTGGGACCCGGTTTTCAGAGCCCGACTTTTGGAGGCAAATTCTTGGACCCTGTTTTGGAACCAAAAGTGGAAAGAATTCTGAAAATGGAAAGTTCCCTTATAAATGTGTTAGTCTTATTCAACCTTAATTTGGAGCCCGATATTTGGAGCCCAATTTTGGGACCCATTTTCGGACCCGGTTTCTAAGTCCCACTTTTGGGTCCCATTTTCGGACCCCTATTTTCTAAAGGTGGCCCGGTCACGAGCCTAGGGCCCGCCAATGGGACTCGACTCGGGGACCTTCGTTACAAGACCGCTGGGATGGGGCTCCGATGCGGCACTGGACCGCCCTGTCCACCTCGGAACTGGACAACCTCTGGAAAGCCCCCTCAGTAAACATGCACCCCCGTATACCCCACATCGGATCGGTCTGGGAAGAAACCCCAAACGGGCAGGGGCGAAGATCATGCCGAAATGCCAGCGTTTTCGGTGTGTGCCCCAAAGGCGGTGGTGACAGATCCTTGATGGAGTGCGATCATGTACGGCCCGTTAATGCCGCCGGATCCATCGAGAACTCATGATTAAAAGCGTGCTTGGGCGGGTAATCTTGGGATGGGTGACCTCGGGAATCGGTGTTGCACCCTTTTTGATGTTTGATGCAATTGACCCATTTTGGAATGCATTTTGGAGCCCACTTTAGAGATTCTTTAAAAGCGTAAAGTCCGGTATGTCCAATCGCATAAAGCCATGAAGTTAGAGGTGGGGACGAGACTGTCGGAATGGGACTCCGCCGGCGGCCTCCCGACCGACACCGCCCCCCTATATAAGCTATTTGTCCAATTCCCAGAAATCGGTAGGATGACGCCGAAAAATGGTCAACCCCTCCCCCCCCACGCCCCCGCGCGATTTACGAGTTTTGTATCCAAACTTTTGGAGCCCAACTTTCTGGGATCGATCTTGTCCCACTTTTTGGGGCTTGATTTTCGGAGGCGAGTTTCGGGGCCCACTTTTGGATCCCGATTCTCGGGGCCGATTTTTTGGGCCCATCTCCGGAGCCCATTTTTGGGACCCATTTTCGGAGCCGATCTCTGGGGCCCATTTTCAGAGCCGGTTTTTGGAGACCCTTTTGGGGCTCGATTTTCGGAGCCGAGTTTCGGGACCCATTTTCGGAGCCGATGTTTGGGACCGATTCTCGGAGCCGACTTTTAGGACCCATTATCGGGGCCGACTTTCGGAGCCCGATTTTCGGAGCCAATTTTTGGGACCCATTTTCGAAGCTGATCT
The DNA here is from genome assembly GCA_007258455.2 of Sequoia sempervirens. Lineage (NCBI taxonomy): Eukaryota > Viridiplantae > Streptophyta > Pinopsida > Cupressales > Cupressaceae > Sequoia > Sequoia sempervirens. The sequence continues at coordinate 2,672 of VDFB02166704.1, read as the reverse complement.
CTGGGACCCATTTTCAGAGCCCCGAAAGCCAAGATCCGGTGCATGTCCAGGTCATCCAAGTCGCGCATGGTGCTCCCCTTGGACACCGGAACTGGGACTCCGAAGCCAAGATCCGGTGCATGCCCAAGTCGCCCCCGGTGCTCCCCTTGGACACTGGAAATGGAACTCCGAAGCCAAGATCCAACGCACGTCCAAGTCGACCCTGGTGCTCCCCTTGGACACCGGAGCTGGAACTCGGAAGCCAAGATCCATTGCATGTCCAGGTCGTTCAAGTCGCCAAGTTGCCCCGGTGCTCCCCTTGGACGCTGGAACTGGAACTCCGAAGCCAAGATCCAGTGCATGTCCAAGTCCTCCAAGTCGCGTAGGTCGCCCCTGGAACCGAAACTCTGAAGCCAAGATCCGGTGCATGTCCTAGTCGCCCCTGGTGCTTCCCTTGGACAATGGAACTGGAACTCTCAAGCCAAGATCCGGTGCATGCCCAAGTCCCCCCCTGGTGCTCCCCTTGGACACTGGAGCTGGAACTCCGAAGCCAAGGTTCGGGTCATGTCCAAGTTGTCCAAGTCTCCCGAGTCACCAAGTTGCCAATTTCGGACCCGATTTCTAAGTCCCAATTTTGGGTCCCATTTTCGGACCCGGTTTTTAAGGCCCAATTTTGGGACCCACTTTTTGAGCCCGATTTTTGAGGCCCAATTTTCGGACCCATTTTCGGACACGATTTTTAAGGCCCAGTTTTGGGTCCCATTTTTGTAGCCCGATTTTGGGACTCATTTTCAGACCCCTCTTTTGGAGCCCCGATTATTGGAGGGCAAATTCTTGGACCCTCTTTTGGAACCCACTTTTGGACTTTCCAAAAGTGGAAAAAATTCTGAAAATGGAAAGTTTCCCTATAAAAGTGTTAATCCTATTCAACCTTAATTTGGAGCCCGATTTTGGGACCCATTTTCGAACCCGATTTCTAAGTCCCAATTTTGGATCCCATTTTCGGACCCGATTTTTGGACCCATTTTTTGAGCCCGATTTTGGGATCCATTTTCGGACCCGATTTTTAAGGCCCAATTTTGGGTCCCACCTTTTGAGCCCGATTTTGCGACCCGATATTTAAGTCCCAATTTTGGGACCCATTTTTTGAGCCCGATTTTGGGACCCATATTGGGACCCGATTTTTAGAGCCCGCTTTTAGACCCCGATTTTCGGAGGCAAATTCTTGGACCCTGTTTTGGAACCCACTTTTGGACTTTCCAAAAGTGGAAAGAACTCTGAAAATGGAAAGTTTCCTTATAAAAGTGTTAGTCTTATTCAACCTTAATTTGGAGCCCAATTTTGGGACCCATTTTCGGTCCCGATTTCTAAGTCCCACTTTTGGGTCCCATTTTCGGACCCGATTTTTAAGGCCCGATTTTGAGATCCATTTTCGGGCCCGATTTGTAAGGCCCAATTTTGGGACGCGATATTTAAGTCCCAATTTTGGGACCCGTTTTTTTAGCCCGGTTTTGGGACCCATTTTCGGACCCGATTTTCAGAGCCCACTTTTGGACCCCGATTTTCGGAGGCAAAATCTTGGACCCTGTTTTGGAACCCACACTTTTGGACTTTCCAAAAGTGGAAAGAATTCTGAAAATGGAAAGTTTCCTTATAAAAGTGTTAGTCCTATTCAAACTTAATTTGGAGCCCGATTTCTAAGTCCCAATTTTGGGTCCCATTTTCGGACCCGATTCTTAAGGCCCAATTTTGGGACCCATCTTTTGAGCCCGATTTTGGAATCCATTTTGGGCAGGTCGTGAGCCAATTTGGGACCATTTTTGCCCGGTTTTGGGATCCATTTTCGGACCCGATTTCTAAGGCCCAATTTTGGGACCCATTTTTTGAGCCCGATTTTTGGAGACCGATTTTTGGAGCCAAATTTTTGGACCCTGTTCTGGAAACCCACCTTTCGACTTTCCAAAAGTGGAAAAGATTCTGAAAATGGAAAGTTTCCTTATAAAAATGTTAGTCTTATTCAAACTTAATTTGCAGCCCGATTTCGAAGTCCCAATTTTGGGTCCCATTTTCGGACCCGATTTTTAAGTCCCTGTTTTGGGACCCATTTTTTGAGCCCGACTTTGGGACCCGATTTTTAAGGCCCAATTCTGGGACCCATTTTCGGACACGATTTTTTAGAGCCCAATTTTGGGTCCCATTTTTGTAGCCCGATTTTGGGAACCATTTTCGGACCCGGTTTTCAGCGTCCGACTTTTGGAGGCAAATTCTTGGACCCTGTTTTGGAACCAAAAGTGGAAAGAATTCTGAAAATGGAAAGTTCCCTTATAAAAGTGTTAGTCTTATTCAACCTTAATTTGGAGCCCGATATTTGGAGCCCAATTTTGGGACCCATTTTCGGACCCAGTTTCTAAGTCCAACTTTTGGGTCCCATTTTCGGACCCCTATTTTCTAAAGGCGGCCCGGTCACGAGCCTAGGGCCCGCCAATGGGACTCGACTCAGGGACCTTCGGTACAAGACCGCTGGGATGGGGCTCCGATGCAGCACTGGACCGCCCTGTCCACCTTGGAACTGGACAACCTCTGGAAAGCCCCCTCCGTAAACATGCACCCTCGTATACCCCACATCGGATCGGTCCTGGGGAAGGGAAACCCCAAACCCGGGACATGACGAGATCGCACGAAATGTGACTGCG
>VDFB02166703.1:63282-90826 GCA_007258455.2 Sequoia sempervirens | reverse complement strand
AAGCATTGAAGTCCTAACTGATCATGATAATCACATTTATTCTTCTCCTAGTATGTCTCCTAGTTGTGACGAAGATACTTTGTTAGAAAACATAACCAATGTGAATCATGAGAATCTTAGTTATCTCCTTTCACTTACAGAAAAAATTATCAAGCAAACCAATTCAATTATTGATCCTCCTCATACTTGTGATGACACTACTTTGCACAATTAACCCTTAGATGAACATGTTATAGGCTTTCCTAGTATGGTAGATACTATGGAATGAGTGAATGTGACCTTAGAAACAACCAACAATCAAATACAATTTTCCTCTAATCTCCCCATTATCAATAATCAAACACATTCACCCATTAATACCTCCCTTAGTGGTGATGAAGTTATTTTGGATGAACCAAACCTTAATTGTCATGAAGATGTGGTATTTTGTTCTCCTAGGAAATCTCCTTCTAGGGAGGATATTATGATCCATGAAAAAGATAATATACCCTTCAAAGACAATGAAGAATCTCACTTGTTAAGGGATTTTAACAGTTTTCAACCTCACCATACCCTTTACCTACCTTCGCATCTGCTTCATCCTTACCATAAACCTAACCATACCCTTTACCCAAATTCACATAAACAACAAATGCTAAATAAACCTCAACTTATACTTTACCCACCTTCACATCCCATTCATCCCTCTAATAGACCCTGACACACCCTCTGTCCCCCTAATACCAATGTATCACAGCAATCTAGTAATGATATTGTTGCTCATACAAATAACACTTGAAATAATCCACACCCACCACAACCAATCCCACCCTCTTTACCTTTACCCAATCCACTTAGCACTCCTCATTACATCCCACAAACAAAGGAGTATGATATTATTGAACAATTAAAGAATACTCCTGCAAAAATTTCCCTTTGGGATTTACTTCAGGCCTCACCAAATTACAACAATATTCTTCAAACAACCTTAAAAAAATTTCACCTTCTCATGGTACGAATCTAAATGATGTGATAGCTCCCATAAAAAAAATAATCTTGATATTAATTTTCATCAATATGAGCTCCCCCCTTTGGAGTTGTGAAAACAACAAGATGCCTTTATGATAATTGCTCAATTCCATCGCACATGTATCAAACACACTCTCATAGATAATGGTTTTTCCCTTAATGTGTGTGGTGTGAGTCTCCTTGATTGATTAAATGTTGATAGATCACAAATAATACCCAATTTTGTCTCTATTTGAGGATTTGATAATACAACAAAGCAACCGATTGATGTAATCACTTTTCCTATTATAGTTAGGGTAGTTACTTTGTAAACTCCTAGTCATGTCATGCCTTATGATCTTTCGTACACCCTTCTTCTAGGAAGACCATGGATTCATGAGATGAATGTAGTCCCTTAAAACCTTCATCGTATAATTAAATATGTCTATAACAATAACATTTATCAAGTTGAAGCAGATCTCGAGCCTGAAAGTTGCTTGCAACTTGAAAAAGGAGCTACAAGTCCTCTAACAACATTAATTCCAACCTCTAACATAGACCCTATTGAAATTGAACACAACGATATAGATTTGGTCTCTAAATTATTTGGTGATGATTGGGGATCCTTAGACTTCACACCTTCATTTATGGGTGAATACATACTCACACAAAAGAAAGATGAGAAACAACAACTACCAACCATCATGTCAATGCAAAATTCAAATAACCTTTCAACAACATTTACCTCAACCAATTTAGACAATTCCACAAACTCTACAACAACCCTTGATGAACATGACAATGAATGCCCACCCCATTCCAAAGCACTAAATTTTTTTTATAGAAAATGGTATGAATTCATGAAATAATTTGGGTGTAATGGAAAAGATTGTGGTGCTCGAGAGCAAGGTATCTGTAACCCTATAGAGCTTAACATGCAACAAATAGCTCATGGTCTTGGTTATTCTCCTTTGACCACGATCACCAAACCTTCACTCAACATCAATACTATCACACAAGACTCTTCCAAGACTTTTCATTATTCACATAAATAACCTTAGTTGCTGCTCCTTTTCATGTACTATTTGTAGGATAATCACATTCTCACTATTGCATGTCTTGCATCCATTGCAAATGGAAGCATACCATCATCCATTCCAGACCTACCTTTTTCCTGCACTAAGTAGGGGAAAAGGGTTAGCTAGACTTATCCCCATGTCACTTGTCATTGTCTCTTTTGATTACTCATTAACTTTTCATGAACGTATAAGAGCAAGATTGAGATGTGGATGCAATGTTTTAAGATTGACTCGCATGTGACATATTACCCTTTTTCATGATGTAGCTTATCGGAAACATATGACTTGGAATAGGTATTTCCGAGTAAGTTCTCATGTCTTCTTCTCTCTTCTTCTACTTTAAAGCAATTGCTCATAGACAAGTGTGTAGCAATTCCTTTAAAGTGGGGGGCATAAAATACCATAATTCATTTTCATTCTTGGTTCCTAGTGTATCCTTGTCGTTTACGTAATGTGTTTGTCACTTTGTGGATGACATTGGGTGTAATGACCTTCATAAGTGTGATCTATCTCAACATATTACATTCCTCTTGGTGGATTTATGTGATGCACTACATCCCCTAAGTTGTGAATATACTATTCTTTGATTGGTCATCTCTTGGAGAAATTTAGACACAATGTTCCCTAAGTGATTGACCTTGCATAAACTGAATAAGACCCCTTGGAACATCTTTTTATATTTTGCATTTTATGTTTTTTCATTTTTACATTGTTGCATTTTGTATGGCCACCTTGCATAACACAACTTGCATGCCTGTGGTGCCATCTTGTTTGTTCATGAGTTTGAATCTTTTCTTGTCTCATGAAGCTTGAATTGAAAACCTTTTCCTTTTTCTTTGTGGTGCCTTATTAAAGTTATCAGGAGGTTTAACTTTGATATGGTTGAGTGGGAAGCCCACCTAGTGGCATGGATTTTCCAAATAGCCACTTTTGTGTTTGTGAGTGCATACCAACTAGCATATGTATCTTACCTTTTTGAGATTTCTCACCCCACGGAAAACTAGTTCCATGGCCACAAAGTGAGTATACATTTGTCCTTTCTCACTTGACGGACAAGCATGAAGTTTCATCGGCCTAGAGTGAGTACATCTTTTCTACCTTATCTTTCATTCTCTTCATTCTTTCCATTGTATGATTTTGTATCTTGGGGGCTTGACTTAGGATCATGAATCTTGGGGGCTTGACTTAGGATCATGGATCCTGGGGGCTTGGCCAACTCCTTAATCTTTTTCATTCTCTTTCATCTATATCTATGCATGAAGATCTCTCTTGAATGTCTACTTTAGTGTGAGTTTGAAGTAAGGGGTGGGTGCATGAAGTTGGTCGCACTTTTGTGGCCAAATGGGAAAAAAAATTGGAAAGATATAATGCGCTCGCATTATAATGCGAGCGCGTTATGTGATTTTAAAAGAAAAAAAATTCAAATGTGTATCATTTGCTCTTTACTATTTCTCAGCTCTGCCCATAACCAAAAATCCTCACTTTGGTGCTCACATTCTAGTAGGAAGGATTTCTACAAATTTTGTCAAAAACAGTTGGATTTTGTTTGCAAATATGGTGCCACAATGATGAAGAGATGCGGGAGGTAAGTATTGTTTGCTATTTGTTTTGAATTTGTTAGTTTGAAATTGATTTTGTTTGTTTTAGGTTAGATTTGATTTTTAAAAAAAAATTGTAGGAAATCCTGCAAAGCCTCAACAAGAAGAGGAGGTAAATCCTCAATAGAAAAATCCTCAACAAAATCAACCTCAACAAAAAAATCAACCTCCCCCACCATTCTCTCAATTCCCTCCTGGCACTCAAGAAAATTTGAGGAGCGAAATTGAGAACAATAGAAAACAACTTGAGGATCTTATCAGTAGGTTGAGTGATCCAAATGCTTCAACCACGAAACAATTCTTCTGTAAAATTCATTGAAAGACATGTTAAAAATGTAGATGCAATCACCCAACAAATATCTGGATGGCAACATAGGAGGTAGATGCCGGGGCATATTATGCAGACAAATTATCATATAAAAAAGTAAAAGATTTAAAAATTACTAAAGGTGATTTGTGCTCTCTATTCACTAACCCTAAAATAAATCAAAATCTTACCCTCAATGCAAAGAGGTTTCCTATTCATTGGTGCCACCACCAAGAGATTAAGAACCATTTTTATGAAAGATGGTATATGGTCTTTGATTACCCACTGTGCAATAATTGTGAAGTCCCCCAATATTTTCTTAGGAAACTATACAGTGAGTTTGTATTGAACCAAATCCAAAATTATTTTGATATGAGGGAGTTCTAGGGGAGAGGTGGGGGGTTAGCTCAAGATAGGCCCAGTGCACAGCCGGATCCTACATGGCAAGGGAGATGACATCTCGCTTGGCTGCCTTGTGAGTAGATTGTTGCCTGCCATTGAGAAGGAGAGTGCACATAGAGACATTGCAGGCGATCACAACTTTGACCCAGAGTGTCATCCATCACACTAGCCCTATTGTACAACACCATCAAGGGGAGTCTTCAGGTGGTGGCCTTCGAACCCATGTGTGTCAATCTTGCAGGGCGACTTGTTCGTATGACCCTACCGGCACTCAGGAGGGTGCTACGCAGCCTAATCTGTATGCATCTATGGGGATGGAGAGGATGGCTGACATTTTGCATGATGCATATGGAATTGACACTTAGGTAAAATTCAGCATGTTCAATGAATTTAATTTATTAAATTTTGATTGTGAAATGCAAGATTAACTAATTTAGTTTTACTATTTTAATAAAATTGCAAGGTCACAGTGTAGAGACTGGATACACCAGTCATCCACCTACTTATTTTTGCAGTACACCTATCGGTGGGGTATGTAAAGTTAGTAAAAAATTATAAATTTATTACATGTGTTAATAGCAGTGTTTTACAAATGGTATTTTAATATGTGATTTTGGATGTTGACAAGGTACTGTTGGAGGTTTCAAGGAAACACCTCCAAGTGCGAGTAGATTTGATCAAACATTCACGAAGGTAATATCGAATTTAAAGAGAACTTAAGTAATGAATTCTAAGTTTAATAGATTTGTGTAGTTTATATTCATATTGTTGGTTACGTTGCATTACACATCATTGAAACTCAAAGCATTACTTCAAATTCGATAACTAATAATCAAAAATATATTTGTTTAATACTTGTACTCAAAATTTTGTTCATTAGATCTCATACATTATAAGTCATCACATGGATCGCTATTGTAATTTTTTTGTGATTGAGTAATTTGTTGTTTTATTTTTAGATGTTGGTGACAGAAACACCACCAAACGTAATGAGGGCAATGGATATTGGTGTTTCCTCTGCTATACAATCCTCGATGGCTTTGATAGGGGAGGTATGAGGCAAATTACTAAATTTCAATTTACATTCATTGTTATAGATGAACTAATTCTAGTGAAAAATCAAACCATTATTGATTCGTAGTTTAATTCCTATTTGGATGGTTTATATAGGGCTTGAGCATGCCTGAGCATCGGCATGCAAATATTTCCATCGAGGAGAGTGATCGTGAGATAGCCGTAAGTGATTATTTTGTTAAATATATTAATGTCTTTACTTCTTATTGTAACAGTTGAAACTTCACTAGGAGCTAAACACTAGGAGGAGTAGTAGGAGCACTCCTCGAGCACAGCAGAAATGGGTGACAGAATTATCTCCATCGGATCGCCCAGCAAAGGGAAAGACAATTGTATCTGAACCAGAGCATGGAGATAAATGAATTTTGAATGCATAGAACCCTTTGTTGTATGCCTACATGGCAATTTGGACATATTTTGTGTTGGATATATTTGACATTGTATGCCTATATGGAATTCTCGTAAGCCTATATGGCTATTTTGTAACTATATTTTATACTTATATCAACATATATTGATGTATGCGTGCATGACTATTTGCTTAATACAAATCTTTTTTATCGATGGTGTCCATATTTGCAAATTATAAATTCACGGTTCAATAGATATGAGTTATGTGTATTCAAGTGTATACTTTACAACTTACGCACCTATACTTTTTTACTTATGTGTGAACATCAAAAAGTGTGAAAATTTATATGTTTGGAAGTCAAATGTAAGCCAATTTTGCAATTCTTAGTTCTTGCATACTCGATCTTATGGACTTATATTCCTTCCTAGCACATATTGTGAATATTTCTCATTTGGTGCATAAGACAGATTCCTCATTTTTGAACCACTCATAGCAAAGAGATTCACAAAAAGACTTTAGCATTGGAAAACTACTCCATACTTCTCTTGTCTAGACCATAAGGGATTGAAAATTCTTAATTTGATGCAATGATAGTTGTGAGATGAGAATTTATATAACCATGCCTATTTTGAAACTTCGCATCTAATACTGCATCAACAAGAACTTAAGAAGTGTTGCATAAGAGTGTTAGGTTTGATAGGCCTTCTCTTCCCTAAGGGAGGAGAGCCTGCATCTTGAATTTTGAACAAAATTTTAAGAAGCAAACATTTTACCTAAAAGCTTCAAACCTAGATGAAATATTTGGCTAAGTCTATCATGAAAATTATCAATGCGCATTCAAACTCTAAAGGAGATTATCCCTGAAAAGCAAACTTTACCCTTTTTCCCAAGGAAAGAAATTGCAACAAGTTGCATGTGATTTATCTTATTTCTTTCTCACAGTTCCTGGTCAATCATTCATGGCTCAGGATAGTTCCGTTCCAAGGCAAGGACACCCAAAAAATCACTGAGATTCTTCTACGATCTGCAAGAAAAAGGTTTTGGCTCTTTCACAATGTAAATAATTATGTAACACTATTTTCTTGTTTTCCTTCCATGCAGAAAAATGTCCACACTTTTCAGATTGATCAATGATCAATAATGGCTGATTGTAAACACTTGAAATTTTTATGCTTGAACTTTAATTTATAATTTTGTATCGTGACATTCGAGTAGATCACTAATATTTTAATATTTCACTATGAAAGTGGTGGTGTATTTTTGCTATGTTAGTTGACTATTAATATGGTGGTGTATTTTGAACTTGATTATTGTTGCAAATATATATATATTTCTGATTTTTATATGTTTTTGTATTACCGAACCCAAAACAAACCCAACCCCCCAAAAAAAAATTCCCGAATTGGCGAACTAGGTTCTCGAACCCAATCCCGAACCTAAAATTGAACTAGTAACTTAGTAAAAAATAGATTTTTGTAGTTTATATTCATAATGTTTATTACATTGCATTGCACATCTTTCAAACTAAAAGCATTGCTTCACATTTCATAATTAATAACTAGATGCTGATAGATGAAAAAAATTCAATTACAATATAGTTTTTACAAAGTCAACCTAAGTAGTTATGCAATTACTTCACATTGCATAACTAATAAGTAGGAGAAGTTGCCAATTGCATTTGGTTTTTATGGCATTCTATGAGACCACATTTCTTTCAGGCATTTTTTCAAATAGTTAACTGCCTTGTCTATACTACCACATTTTTCATACATGTCTACCAAAGCATTTTGTCAAATAGTTCAAGTGTTGCCTTGTTGCTATGGTTGAAAGCCTAAAACAAGTGCTTTCGAACAAGCTACAGATGCTTGGAAAGAATCTATCAAAAGCATAATAGTAAGCAATATCATAGACAAGGCAGTGAATTGATTGAAAAAATGCCTCAAAGAAATGTGGTCTCAATGGTGATGGAATGTCATGACAATCCACAACAATTTTTTTGTCATGGCATTCATCATGCCATTCCATCACCATGAGACCACATTTCTTTGAGGCATTTTTTCAAAGAGTTCATTGCCTTGTCTATGCTAACACATTTTTCATACATGTCTATCATAGCATTTTATCAAATAGTTCATTGCCTTGCTGCTATGGCTAAAAGCCTAAAACAGGTGCTTTCGAACAAGCTATGGATGCTTAGAAAAAATATATCATAGCATAATAGTAAGCAATAGCATAGACAAGGGAATGAAATGTTTGAAAAAAATGCCTCAAAGAAATGTGGTCTCATGGTGGTGGAATGCCATGACAAGCAAATTGTTGTGGATTGTCATGGCATTCCATCACCATGAGACCACATTTCTTTGAGGCATTTTTTCAAACAGTTCACCACCTTCACTATGCTACTACATTTATCATACATGTTTACCAAAGCATTTTATCAAACAGTTTGCTTCCTTGTTGCTATGGCTAAAATCCTCAAATAGGTGCTTCCAAAAAAGCTATGGATGCTTGGAAAAAATCTATCAAATCATACTAATAAGCAATACCATAGAAAAGGCAGAAAACTGTTTGAAACAAAGCCTCAAAGAAATGTGGTCTCAATGGTGATGGAATTCCATGACAATCCATATCAATTTGCTTGTCATGGCATTCGTCATGCCATTCCATCACCATGAGACCTCATTTCTTTGAGGCATTTTTTCAAAGAGTTCATTTCCTTGTCTATGCTAACACATTTTTCATACATGTCTAACAAAGCATTTTATCAAACAGTTCATTGCCTTGCTGATATGGCAAAAAGCCTAAAACAGGTTCTTTCAAACAAGCTATGGATGCTTAGAAAAAATCTATCATAGCATAATACTAAGCAATAGTATAGACAAGGGAATGAACTGTTTGAAAAAAACACCTCAAAGAAATGTGGTCTCATGGTGGTGGAATGCCATGACAAAAAAACTTGTTGTGGATTGTCATGGCATTCCATCACCATGAGACCACATTTCTTTGAGGTATTTTTTCAAACAGTTCGATGCCTTTTCTATGCTACTACATCTTTCATACATGTTTACCAAAGCATTTTATCAAACAATTTGCTTCCTTGTTGCTATGGCTAAAAGCCTAAAATAGGTGCTTCCAAAAAAGGTATGGATGCTTGTGGAAAAAATCTATCAAAGCATACTAATAAGCAATAGCATAGAAAAGGCAGCAAACTATTTGAAAAAATCCTCAAAGAAATGTGGTCTCAATGGTGATGGAATGCCATGACAATCCACAACAATTTGCTTGTCATGGCATTCGTCATGCCATTCCATCATCATGAGACCTCATTTCTTTGAGGAATTTTTTCAAAGAGTTCACTGCCTTGTCTATGCTAACACATTTTTCATACATGTCTATCAAATCATTTAGCCAAAAAGTTCATTGCCTTGCTGCTATGGCTAAAATCCTAAAAAAGATGCTTTTGAACAAGCTATGGATGCTTAGAAAAAATCTATCATAGCATAATAGTAAGCAATAGCATAGACAAGGGATTGAACTGTTTGAAAAAATGCCTCAAAGAAATGTGGTCTCATGGTGGTGGAATGCCATGACAAGAAAATTGTTGTGGATTGTCATGGCATTCCATCAGTGCCATGAGACCACATTTCTTTGACGCATTTTTTTGAACAGTTCGCCTTCTCTATGCTACTACATTTATCATACATGTTTACCAAAGCATTTTATCAAACAGTTTGATTCCTTGTTGCTATGGCTAAAATCCTAAAATAGGTGCTTCCAAAAAAGCTATGGATGCTTGTGGAAAAAATCTACCAAAGCATTCTAATAAGCAATAGCATAAGAAAGGCAGCAAACTGTTTCAAAAAAAGCCTCAAAGAAATGTGGTCTCAATGGTGATGGAATGCCTTGACAATCCACAACAATTTGCTTGTCATGGCATTCATCATGCCATTCCATCACCATGAGACCTCATTTCTTTGAGGCATTTTTTCGAAGAGTTCACTACCTTATCTATGCTAACAAATTTTTCATACATGTCTATCAAAGCATTTAGCAAAATAGTTCATTGCCTTGCTGCTATGGCTAAAAGCCTAAAACAAGTGCTTTTGAACAAGCTATGGATGCTTAGAAAAAATCTATCATAGCATAATATTAAGCAATAGCATAGACAAGGGAATGAACTATTTGAAAAAAATACCTCAAAGAAATGTGGTCTCATGGTGGTGGAATGCCATGATAAGCAATTTGTTGTGAATTGTCATGGCATTCCATCACTGCCATTTGACCACATTTCTTTGAGGCAATTTTTCAAATAGTTCAATGCCTTCTCTATGCTACTACATTTATCATACATGTTTACCAAAGCATTTTATCAAATAGTTCGCTTCCTTGTTGCTATGGCTAAAAGCCTAAAATAGGTGCTTCCAAAAAAGGTATGGATGCTTGTGGAAAAAATCTATCAAAGCATACTAATAAGCAATAGCATAGAAAAGGTAGGAAACTGTTTGAAACAAATCCTCAAAGAAATGCGGTCTCAATGGTGATGGAATGCCATGACAATCCACAACAATTTGCTTGTCATGGCATTCGTCATGCCATTCCATTACCATGAGACCTCATTTCTTTGAGGCATTTTTTCAAAGAGTTCACTGCCTTGCCTATGCTAACAAATTTTTCATACATGTCTATCAAATCATTTAGCCAAATAGTTCATTGCCTTGCTGCTATGGCTAAAATCCTAAAATAGGTGCTTTGGAACAAGCTATGAATGCTTAGAAAATCTATCATAGTATAATAGTAATCAATAGCATAGAGAAGGGAATGAACTGTTTGAAAAAAATGCCTCAAAGAAATGTGGTCTCATGGTGGTGGAATGCCATGACAAGAAAATTGTTGTGGATTGTCATGGCATTCCATCAATGCCATGAGACCACATTTCTTTGGGGCATTTTTTCAAACAGTTTGTTGCCTTCTCTATGCTACTACATTTATCATACATGTTTACCAAATCATTTTATCAAATAGTTTGCTTCCTTGTTGCTATGGCTAAAAGCCTAAAATAGGTGCTTCCAAAAAAGCTATCTATGCTTGTGGAAAAAATCTATCAAAGCATACTAATAAGCAATAGCATAGAAAAGGCAGCAAACTGTTTGAAAAAAATCCTCAAAGAAATGTGGTCTCAATGGTGATTGAATGCCATGACAATCCAAAAAAATTTGCTTGTCATGGCATTCGTCATGTCAATCCATCACCATGAAACCACATTTCTTTGAGGCATTTTTTCAAAGAGTTCACTACCTTATCTATGCTAACACATTTTTTGTACATGTCTATCAAATCATTTAGCCAAATAGTTCATTGCCTTGCTTCTATGGCTAAAAGTTTAAAATAGGTGCTTTTGAACAAGCTATGGATGCTTAGAAAAAATCTATCATAGCATAATAGTAAGCAATAACATAGACAAGGGAATGAACTATTTGAAAAAAATTCCTCAAAGAAATGTGGTCTCATGGTGGTGGAATGCCATGACAAGAAAATTGTTGTGGATTGTCATGGCATTCCTTCACCATGAAACCACATTTCTTTGAGGCATTATTTCAAACAGTTTGTTTCCTTCTCTATGCTACTACATTTATCATACATGTTTACTAAAGAATTTTATCAAACAGTTCGCTTCCTTGTTGCTATGGATAAAAGCCTAAAATAAGTGCTTCCAAAAAATCTATGGATGCAAGTGGAAAAAATCTATCAAAGCATACTAATAAGAAATAGCATAGAAAAGGCAGCAAACTATTTGAAAAAAAGCCTCAAAGAAATGTGGTCTCAATGGTGATGGAATGCCATGAAAATCCATAGAAATTTTCTTGTCATGGCATTCGTCATGCCATTCCACGACCATGAGACCTTATTTCTTTGAGGCATTTTTTCAAAGAGTTCACTGCCTTGTCTATGCTAACACATTTTTCATACATGTCTATCAAAGCATTTAGCCAAACAGTTCATTTCCTTGCTGTTATGGCTAAAAGCCTAAAACAAGTGCCTTCGAACCACCTATAGATGCTTAGAAAAAATCTATCACAGCATAATAGTAAGCAATAGCATAGACAAGGGAATGAACTATTTGAAAAAAATGCCTCAAAGAAATGTGGTCTCATGGTGGTGGAATGACATGATGGTGTAGGAGCACCCAAGCTCCTTGAGGATCATTTGGAGAGTCAGGAGATGGTAAGGGTCTTGAAGGCCTATAAACCTTTCCAGAGCATCAATTATAGAATTTTGAAGCCTATAATGGCATTTGGCATGGATGAGTATAACATGGAGATCAAAAGTCCTAAGGGTCCTGATAAGGACCATAGGACCAAATTGACTTGTAAATGGAACAATGATGTTCTAGGAGTTTAAATATGTATATGATGTTTTAATTAGGTTAAATAAGGTTGAATGATGATATGTAATAGTTTTGGAAGCTTTATAGTTAATAGGAGTTAATAAATTGCAATGTTGGAAATTCAAATTTTTGAAATCCAACTTTGGGCCGAAAAGTGAGTTTTAGAAGTTTTAATCACAATAATGTAATAAAATCAATTCTAATCAGTTGGGAAAATTGTAGGATGAGTCTATAAGCCTAGAGAAAGCATTTGTACAGAGGGTTGGCTGATATTGCAAGTGTTGTACGGATTGCTACAGAAAATCAATAAAAACTTCAATCTTTTTGCATTTTCTTGAGTTTTTTTGATGAATCTCTGAATCCTTTTGGTGTCATGCTCATTTGGATGGTTTAATAACTTGTGTTTACATGCATTTAACCTTTTGAATAACCTAAATAATTTTGGGAATTGGTTTCTTGTGTTATATTGCTAACTGTCCTCAACAAGTACAGATTTTTCACTAGTTTTGAGAGTCTTCATGAATAAATGATCCATTTCATGGGAGAGCGTGACTGAAAACTTGTGAAATGGATCATATCTAACTTGTATTATACAGATCTAACAATTTATTGTGCAGGAAAGAGTGATTCTTGGGTGTACACCGAGTTTTAGCAAGGAAAAGGGCATGAAAATGGTGCCTAAAGTGTAGCAGCAGGAGATTTACCTTAATAAGGGGTATATTTATGAGTTGAAGGTGTTTATATATGTTTACTTATTGGTGAAAAGTCCAAGAGAAGATTCTGGAAGTGTTGGGAAAGCTAATTTTCAAGAGGCCCTAGTTTTAGAGCAATTTATTGAGGGTTTTGTTATTTAGGGTGTTGAGGGTGTCAAAGAAGACTAATACCTTGAAAATATTTAGTTTGGGAACATTTTAAAACACTATTAAAATTTTCATAGTTAGGGGATAAGTTTAGAGAGGGGTTGCTTTGAAAAAGTGGGCTAATTAGGCCTTAAATTTGAGGAAACAACAGATTTTGGTAGGTTTGATCCAGAACAAGTTCCATAAAGGATTTGATATGTTGTGTATCATCATGAATCACATCTGAATCAGTCATTATATTGAGGATTCCTTTGGGGAAGTTGAGTGAAAATTCAAAAAACCATCGCTAGAAGCCTAGTTGGGCTAGAAGCCTAGTCAAGGTGCAAAAAGTGAGTTTTGTCTAAGATAGAGGTTTGGGGATTTGAAACCATTCAAGACAAGTTTTTTTAAGTTCCTTGAAATCACTCCAAGGTTTTGGGTCCATTAGGAAAGCATCTAAGTTATAAGTGCACTATTGAGGCTTGTCTCCATCAGGGTGCCTGGAAGAGTGCTTGAGATTGCATCATTGTAATCCTTGAAACTTTGAAGTTTTGACTAAAGTCCCATCCCCTCTACATCACATGAAAATAAAATTTTTGTGGATTTTCATGGCATTCCATCACCATGAGACCACATTTCTTTGAGGCATTTTTTCAAATAGTTCGATGCCTTCTCTATGCTACTACATTTATCATACATGTTTACCAAAGCATTCTATCAAATAGTTCACTTCCTTGTTGCTATGGCTAAAAGCCTAAAATAGGTGCTTCCAAAAAATCTATGGATGCTTGGAAAAAATCTATCAAAGCATACTAATAAGCAATAGCATAGAAAATGCAACAAACTGTTTGAAAAAAAGCCTCAAAGAAATGTGGTCTCAATGGTGATGGAATGCCATGACAATCCACAACAATTTGCTTGTCATGGCATTCATCATGCCATTCCATCACCATGAGATGAAATTCTTTGAGGCATTTTTTCAAAGAGTTCACTGCCTTATCTATGCTAACACATTTTTCATACATGTCTATCAAAGCATTTTATCAAATAGTTCATTGCCTTGTTGCTATGGCTAAAAGCCTAAAACAGGCGCTTTCAAACAAGTTATGGATTCTTAGAAAAAATCTATCATGGCATAATAGTAAGCAACAAGCCGATGCAATACAAAGATTTCCAAACCAATCAACAACTCAGGGGACTCTTGTCCCAAACTCATCTTGGAGAAGATCAAACAAAATTTCAACATTTCATCAAAAATCTACTTTTCATTCACTCAAATTCTCTTATCATTCATCATTCATCCTTCCACAAATTTGTATTCCAATTGAATTATTCAAAGAAAAAAACCATTTTAGAAAACTTTGATTCAATCAATTAGATCAACATGCATTTAAAAAACACCATTTTCAACAAGGCACTCTTCCATTCAATCAATTCATTCAACTTGTCCCAAATAGTCAATCCATCATTACAATTGGCTTTCATACTTTTACCAGACCATCAAGCACTGTGAACATCATTATTACAACTAATACAAATCAAGAACTTGCTCTCTTTTAACTTTGTTCTGACTGAACTTACAATTTCATGTATTATTTTACACCAAGTCTCCTCACTGTCCAACTGTCAAAACAACATATCTCACTTCTAAACCATGTCCAAGACTCCATACATTCCTAACACCATCACTTAGACAACATTATCTCAAAATCAACTCACCGATCACTGTTAGATAAAACTTATATTCTCTTAGCAGTCAAGGCACTACTTCTCAATGAGACATTCATGCCCTAAATCGAGTAAACAAAACACACATGTTTCAAAACCCAAGATCCAAAACACTTTTAGAGACCTCTTAATGCCCATGTCCTCATATCAAAAACTCGAATAACTTATATTGAAGAAATAAGCAATTTTTAGTCTAAACGCTATCAAAAAGGCTACTAAAATAGGCCTAATTTTCAAAGAAGACCCCCTTCAAACATTCCCAAAACACTTAAAACCTTAAAAAAGTCATTAGACATAACACAACTCCCAATTTATCCATTTTTCAGGGATTAAAAGACTCCTTTTTACATTATATTGACAAACCCTTGTTTATAGGGTGAAAAACTCAAAAATCAATGAGGGTTTCCTATATAGGCTACATGCAAACCTCAAAACCTCCAGCCAACCATTGGAACATGTCAAAATACATTTGAAAAGGAATTTGGAAACATCTTCTAACCCATGCACTTTTTCTTTCTCCACTATCATGTTGGAAACTGTTCATTTTGACTAGAAAACTCAGAATTTCCTATGTATCAATAGCTCCTTCAAGGTATTATTTCTTTTTACTCCACTCACTAACATAAAAACATAATAAATAACCTATCCCTAACCTACTCCACCAATCTACCTGACCTACATTGGTGGAGTAGTGTGGAAATTCCTTATAAGAATCAAAACTCAACGCATAGGATTTCAAACTAAGCCATAAGAAGAATGCTAAAAAAAACATTAAATTTAATGGATTCCTTCCCAAATGGATGCAAACAAATGGTGATTCCCCAACCTACTAGAAATAATCTAAATTTGAACCCTAAACTCTTGCACAATCCGTACAAGTAAAGAAACAACTGAAAAACATAGAAAATAAGCTAAAACAGGGAACTCTTTGTTAATTTAATTCTTCCAGAATACAATGATCTCTTTTCTCGGCCTTTACAATGCTTTTAAAGAAGTTTCAAACCATCAAATACCTCTTCATCTTCCTTGAATGACCTATGACTTGTCATCTTCCTTGATTTTCTTGATTTTCTTGTTTTGTCTCTTCACATTCTTTTTTTTTCTCTCTTTTACATATTTAGCATTTTGACAATATTACACTTTGTACTTTTTTATGCTTTGATTACATTTAATTTTGGCATTACATGGACTTAAATACATTTTTGATAACTTAGCCTTTTGAAGGCATTACATGACCTAGGTGTTCCTACACCACAAGCTATGGTCTCATGGTTTTTTTTCACATCAACGTGATTTGATTCACATTTTTTTCACGTGAAAATCAGCTTGAACCAGATTTTGTATTATGGAGCTATATTAAGTTTCCACTTCAAAAACCGATGTAACAATGATACAAAATAATGTTTGAGACTACAAGAATGCATCAAAATGGCTAGTGTATTAAACAAATTATTATGATTTACGAATAATGTTGAAAACTCTAATAAGTTGGTAACTCTACTCAGTTGGCTTTTTTTTCAAAATCATACAAATTGAACCCTAGCATCAATAGACTCTGTATTCAAGCTACCACAATTAAAATTACATCAGGCCCATATCACCGAGACACAACCTGAACAATAGGAAGAATGGCCTATTTCAACATACTACACTCAAACCCTTAAGGGATCAATCTAGTTGAACATAGCTCAGAGCGATTCCGCATGTTTTGGTGCAAAAAAGGACCATGCCTAGCATGAACATGCCTACTTGGATGTGTTGGAATAGTTTGTTTGGTCACACGAGTTATAGAACAAAAATTGCACCACCTTGCAACTTTCCACTGCTTACATTTGACACTTTTTCCATCAACTAAAAATTAGACACCATGAGTAAACCACTCTAAGATAATGAAAACCAAGAGAGATTATTGTAGAGGGGCCCAACGCGATCCCATAGGATCAGACAAGAAGTTTATAAGTGCCACGGTGTCTAAATAACCTCATGTTGAAGTTTGCAGCCGTTTTTTCCTTTGGACCCTTAAGGGATTGATCCGGTTGAACATAGCTCGGAGTGATTCTGCATGTTTGGGTGTGAAAGAGGACCATGCCTAGCATAAACATGCCAATTTGAACGTGTTGGAATAGTCTGTTTTGTAACACAAGTTGCAGAACGAAAATTGCACCACCTTGCAACTTTCCACTGCTTGCATTTGACACTTTTTGCATCAACTAAAAATTGGACACCACAGGAAAGCCACTCAGACATGATGAAAACTGAGAGAGGTTATTGTAGAGGGGTCCAACATGATCTCATAGGATTGGATGAGAAGTTTATAAGCATCATGGTGTCCGAGTAACTTCATGTTGAAGTTTATAGCCATTTTTCCCTTTGGACCCTTAAGGGATCAATCCGATTGAATGTAGCTCAGAGTGATTCCACGTGTTTGGGTGTGAAAGAGTACCATTCCTAGCGTAAAAAAATCATATTCAGACATTTTGTACCATTCTATTTGGTCACACGAGTTGCAAAACAAAAATTGCGCCACTTTGCAACTTTCCACTGCTTCCATTTGACACTTCTTCCATCAACTAAAAACTGGAGACTATGGGAAAACCACTCTGAGATAATGAAAACTGAGAGAGGTTATTGTACAAGGGCCTAACACGATCTCATAGGATCATATGAGAAGTTTATAAGTGTCATAGTGTCTGAGTAAACTCATATTGAAGTTTACAGCCATTTTTCCCTTTGGACCCTTAAGGGATCGATTTGGTTGAACGTAGCTCGGAGCGATTCTGCATGTTTGGGTGCGAAAGAGTACCATGCCTAGCATAATAATTTCTATTCAAACACATTGGAATAGTTTGTTTGATCACACAAGTTGCAAAATGAAAATTGCACCACTTTGCAACTTTCTACTGCTCCCATTTGACACTTTTTCCATCAACTGAAAACTGGAGACTACGGGAAAACCACTCTAAGATAATGAAAAATGAGAGAGGTTATTGTACAAGGGCCCAACAAAATCTCATAGCATCAGACGATAAGTTTATAACCATCACGGTGTTCGAGTAACCTCATGCTGAAGTTTGCAGCCATTTTGCCCTTTGGACCCTTAAGGGATCGATCTGGTTGAATGTAGCTCAAAGTGATTTTGCATGTTTGGGTGCAAAAGAGTACCATTCCTAGTGTAAAAATTCTTATTCAAACACGTTGGAACAGTCCATTTGGTCACACGAGTTGTAGAAAAAAAATTACACCACTTTGCAACTTTCCACTGCTTCCATTTAACACTTTTTCCATCAACTGAAAACTAGAGACTACGAGAAAACCACTCTGAGATAACAAAAATTGAGAGAGGTTATTGTAAAGGGGCCGAACATGATCTCATAAGATTAGACAAGAATTTTATAAGTGTCACGGTGTTCGAGTAACCTCATGCTAAAGTTTGCAGCCATTTTTCCTTTTGGACCCTTAAGGGATCGATCAGGTTGAATGTAGCTCAGAGCGATTCCACATGTTTGGGTGTGAAAGAGTACCATGCCTAGCGTAAAAATTCCTATTCAGACATTTTGGAATAGTCCGTTTGGTCACATGAGTTGCAGAACGAAAATTGCACCACTTTGCAACTTTCCACTACTTCCATTTGACACTTTTTCCATCAACTGTAAACTGGAGACTACGGGAAAACTACTCTAAGATAAAAAAAACTATGAGAGGTTATTGTAGAGAGGCCCAAGGTGATCCCATAGGATCAGACGAGAAGTTTCTAAGGGTCACAGTGTCTGAGTAACCTCATGCTGAAGTTTGTAGCCATTTTTCTCTTTGGACCCTTAAGGGATCGATCTGGTTGAACATAGCTTGGAGTGATTCCGTGTGTTTGGGTGCAAAAGATGACTATTCCTAGTGTAAAAATTCCTATTTAGACATGTTGGAATAGTCCATTTGGTCACACGAGTTGTAGAATGAAAGTTGCACCACTTTGCAACTTTCCACTGCTTCCATTTGACACTTTTTCCATCAACTAAAAACTGGAGACTACAGGAAAACCACTCTAAGATAAAAAAAAACCGAGAGAGGTTATTGTAGAGGAGCCAAACTTGATCCCATAGGATTAGATGAGAATTTTCTAAGCATCATGGTCTTTGAGTAACCTCATACTGAAGTTTGTAGCCATTTTTTCCTTTAGACCCTTAAGGGATCGATCCGATTGAACATAGCTCGAAGTGATTCCGCATGTTTGGGTACAAAAAAGGACCATTCCTAGTGTAAAAATTCCTATTCAGATGCGTTGGAATAGTTCGTTTGGTCAAATGAGTTAGAGAACGAAAGTTGCACGACTTTGCAACTTTTCACAAGGCAAAAAGACACCTAACCTTCAGATCTTGCTTCCAAAATTTTACCAGACCTTGGTACACTTTATTCATCTTTATTTGACATGAACAAAGCTAAAACACCTTCTTACAATAGTGTTTAATCAGATTTCACAATTGCTTGCACTAGAAGACCAAATTTGCTTGTAAGTGCTAAAACACTAAATTGGGTGTAACATGCAAACCACAATGAATCTTTACAGGATAAATACATTTAGGGTACCCATTTTGGCCATTAAAAAAATATATCATTTTTAGATACACTTATTTTGGAACACATGCCTATTGTCCCAACTTCTTTGCTTCTAAACAGATAAAAATGTTAGAAAATAGAGTCTTTTGGTATTTTTTCAAAAGTATGATTGCCAACAACATACAACGTTCACAAGGCCTTTTTGAAGGCATATCAACTGATGCAGAGCAAGGTGGAGGAATACAAATTTAGACTTAAGAACCAAGAAACCAAATCAGGTTCATATATCTAATCCAACTTCCATAAGGTCAGGACTATAGTCTTCCAATTCACCACTAAACAACTAAAAAACCAATTCCTTAAAGAGAATTGTAAAAAAATCCATTGATCATCCAAGTAACATGAAAACATGAATGAGAGAGATATCTAAGAATGTACGGGTCTGTACAGGTGAAGGAAACTCTGAAAATACAGTAAAATCAGGAAATACAATGAAAAATCAGAAATAAAGCGTTGAAAACTCTTAATCAAACATTAACCAAACTTTCTATATTGAATAATGAGCCTTAAATGGACTTAAAATAGCAATTACAATGACTCCATACCTAAACTAGTGACCTTATGATGGCCTCATTACATCATCTTGACCCTTACATTATGAGTTTACATACATTTTCACATTTAGGCCATTCAAGGCTACATTACACCAAATTGACAACATGCTAACATGGCATTGCAACCTCATATCCTACCAACCTATATTGACTTAAAACACTTCCTAATGGTCCTTGTGACCTTATTACAACATTATTCATGGACTACAAATCAAAATTTACCACTTGACCACCTTGTAGTCTTGATTGTCCTTGGTGCTCCTGCACCATAAACACCCTACTATAACCCTACTTCACTGATCCACAAGCCTAATTTAGTGGAGTATGCTTTATTTCTTTACTTGACTCTCAAAACCTCAAATTGAAGGTTCCAAACTGAATTTCAGAAAATGTGCTCTAATAGTGGAAAAATTAAATGGATTTTCTTCTAGATGGACTCAAAAGAAACCTAATTCTTTGTATTATCTTAATCTACAAAGGAGAAGGCCTAAATCAATTTTTACTAGTTTAGTTATAGATACACAAAGGAAAAGAATAAAAAGAAATAGCTCATCCAAAATAGATGGAAGGCACTTATAGATAGGCATGGCAGTCTTTCAACTTAGTCAGTCTTGGTCATACATCTTTACTGGGAGTTCCAAGATACCTATTGCACACAACACCTCTCATGAATAGAATTTATTGAAATTTGAGATGCTCTTATAATGTCTACATCATAGGTGGTCATGATAAGGTTAAATTCAAATGAATAACTTGAAATTGCCTCATCAAGCTTTGCACGCACTTTTGTAATGGCTTAAAATCATAATTGAGATTTGTCAAGATCATCAAAATAAGGATGTTGCATTGCTTTTTTTCTTGAGATACTCTTGGATGGCTCATAAATCTACATTTTATGCAAGAGGACACCAATCATTTTTGCCTGGTTACATACAAATACACAAAGTAAAATAAGATGATAGCATTGGCATCAACCAAATTGACATGGATACAAGTATAAATTAATAAGAACCATTGTGCATATACTTACAAATTAATCCAATGAACCATTCGGGTCTGCTCTACTCTTTATTGTGTCAAGTATTGCCTCATGGTTAGACTCACAGACCTTCCACAAGGTCTTGTTCAAAGGTCTACCCCCATATTTGCTCAAACAAACATTGGATGCCATGACAAGGTTTGAGTAATGAAGAATATTACGATGCGTGTAAAATTCCTCAAACAACCAATGTTTAACACTCTTATGTGGGTACCTTCTCAGCCACATTCCAGTAACAACAACTGAGCTTGTAGGGTATTCAATTTTTTCTCCATCTATAATTGGGGCTTCCAATTTCTTTTTTGCCTCAACACAACAACACAAGTAATAGTTTGTACCCTCTTCATTGTCTTCATTTGCAATAACTGCATAAACATGCCCTTCATTTATAGGTGCAACATATCTCTTGAAATTAGTCAACATTATGAATACAGTACAAAGTAAGATAACAATATGGAATTTCAAATACTAAGCAAGTAGATATATTACCTGGTTGAACTAGATCTGATACATGGTCAAAGTTGACCGATGATTCCATCTGTGTTAGTTCCAATGCCATCAGAGGGCAATACATGTGAAGTGGGCTAGGATAACTTGTCAACTATTTTTCAACCCACTCCCCTAACTCACAATCATTCTAGGCTTGCATTGTACATGAAGAACAAACACATTCCATCTTACGTGTATCGATACTCTATGAACCTGCATTTGAGCTAAGGAAAGAGTGCAACTCACTCCATCCTATTAGTGTACAACAATCCTCATATGGTGCAATGTTAATATCATCCATCAACCAAAAATATCAATGAACTGAAGACATACCCTCATTACCTGGACCCATCAAACCATTACACCACTCGATGATTGATCTTGCATCTATCAAATATGCACTATCTTTATACTTTAACTCCTCTTGTGCTAATGCTCTTTTCACGCATGCTCCTATACCGTCATGCTCCCCCTTTCCATGTATAGCCTCACAAAAGTTCCACATATGTTGAACACGTGTAGTGAGATGCATCTTGCACAACCAGTAGAACATGCACACATTCTTGAACTGTGCTACACAATTATCTGACCATATTATATGTCAACCATATGATATCCCCTCTGAGCCAAATGATTGTGGAACATCTGGAAGAAACCTTGCATGAACTCTATAGAATGCATGTGATCATCACTAATATAAAAGTGATACTTCCTCAATACCTTCCTTTTGTCCTATGTACTTTCAGCTGCATGTATGAATGCTATGTGCACAAATATTGAAACCTGTGTGGAGTTGTAATATTATGACTGCACCTCACGTTGTGGCTGTAGAGTGTAGTTCTCTGCAAAGTCAACCACTAATACTATGCTACCAAGTGGAAAGGTGTCCTTGCATAGCTTGAATTGTGTGTCTAGCCATTGGGCTCTATGGGTATGCCTTGCATACTCATACACTAGATTCTCACAAAACATGGACATGAACTGATACACTGGAATCTTCTAAATAACCAACTCACACCTTCTTACTTCAGACCCATATTTTGTAGCATATGCCACTGTTTTATACTTCCCGAACTCTACTAGTTTTTGTCCCGCCTCATATGTGCTTTCCATATGTTGACATACTAGCATTCGTTGCAAGCCATCACAATGCTCACATGAACCATCCAAGCATGTTGTCCTATAGAATATTTGGCCATCCTCTATTTCACATAATTTTTTTGATAAGAACTCTCTTGAAGATTTTGGTGGGGCTTCTATGCCACAATCCTGCAAAACATCGTTAGTATGCAAATGTAAACATATAGAATGATAAACATCATAATGGTTAGAGAATTCAATATGTAGTTTACAACAACAAGTAGTGCATGTGTGATTTATTTGGACATAAAAAGGTTTAATCATTTCAAAAAATCTTTGAGAAATACTAGTTTGAGGATAATAATTTTGAAATTTATGAAAAAATTGGATTTGAGTCATATCCAAAAAATGCTTTGGATGTGGCTCACGGTTTCGACTACCGATTCTCCTTCTTACGACATCCCTTTGATTCGGAGATGGCCTTATATTATTCTTCCAATAATCTTCAATTAGTGTTCTCAATGCTTCAAAAACTTTTTTATCTTTGTGTGGCAGTCTCCCTAAGAATGCCCATAATTCATTTGAATCGGTGCCCTTAATTCTTTGCTGCCTTTGAACAGCTTTTGATAAAAAATTTCTACTAATTCCCATTTGTTCACTTGTCTTTTTAATGAGGCAAGGTCTCTTTGTTTGATAGCTTACCAAAGTTGATGTAATGACATGTCGGGTGACATTACTATCCTTTGAGTGTGAGGTTTTACCCACACTATCATAAGCATCCATTAGATTCTTCACAATAGTGTTTTCACTTGATGCATTCGATGTTCTCAACCCAAGATTCTTCATGATGTTTTTGTACTTTAAACCCCTCATCATTTGAACAAATAGTTGACATCTTGCAGTCTCATTTAGCCTTTCAAAGAACATTTTCCAAATCTTATCAGCATATCTTCTAAAAGTGCGTTCTAGAATCTTACCTTGCATGTGCTACAAAATATCCTCATCAATATTAATCAAAAACTTTGGCTTTCTACAGAAAATTCTAGGTGGTGTTCTCTTAGGTACATACATCTCAACATTAGCAATTTCATGAATATTTAATTGAGGTGGGCTAGATTGCATACCTTCAATTGAGGGTGGAATAGAAGACATACCTTGAGGTTCATGTGGGGATGATGGCATACCCTATTCCTCAACTCCGAGTGATGATATACTCTCAACTTTAGATGTGGTGGATGGTGTCCAACCATACTCACTTGTGGTAGATGGTGTCCCTCCATATTCACTTGTGCTTAATGGTGTCCCTTCGTATTCACTTGCGGTAGATCATCTGTTAGTTTTTTCCTTTTAACAGTTCATTTATTTGGCATGACGAATAATTTTACCTATGCAAAAAGTGCTAAGTTGTCAAATTAACTAATTGAAAGCTTTGGAAGCATAACTCAATGAAAGCTTTGGAAGCATACACAAAGAAAGTCAATGAAAGCTGGTTTGTATAACTATTTGACAAAATAACTCAATGATAGCTTTGGAAGCATACACAAAGAAAGTCAATTGTTAAATTTAACAAAATTCCTTAAAGAGATGTGGTTTAAAAATGTAATAGGAAAGTGTATCGAATTGTGTGATTTAAAATGTCCATTGACAACATAAGGTTGTAACATGACAAACTAGTGCAGGAGCACCTAGGTCATGAAATTCCTTCAAAAGGATAATTTGTTCAATTTGTAATTTTCAAGTAAATATGATGAGTGAAGGTCATTAAATGATGAATTTCAATGTATTTGCACCATGAAATAGGTCACTAGGTGATATTATTGAAAAGTTTATTTTTATAGCAAAAGTTGTCAATTATTGTAAAAATATAAAATTGCACAAAAGTAGGAAGGTGAAGAGTCTTTTTTGTGGAAGGGAAAGGATGGGTTGATGAAGATGAAGAGATAGTTATTTCAATTGAATTAGACACCTTTAAAAAGAATTGTAATCTCGAGAAAGGCAGATCTTGTATCCCAAAAATCCATAAAAATTAATAAAAAAACCTTTGCTCAGTTATTTTAGAAAGCTTTTCTATTCTTGTTTTTAGGTTGCATAGTGATTCAAGCATTCTAAGATGTGATTCTTGTTAGGGAAAGAGACTTCTTTCATTCTTGAAATTTTTAGGAATTGTAATTCAAATAATCAATCTAATTTGAACTTAGTTTCCTAAGTCTCAGTCTATGGTTTCCTTAGAATTGTTTAGAGAGTCTAAAAAGTGATTCTTATCCATTCCACCGATGTAGGGCTAGTAGGTCAGTGGAATGGATCATATTTAGTGTCTTTTCATTGTGAAGATGTGTGTGGTAGGGGTAAATAGAAATAAGAAGTCGGGATACTATTGCATGAACAAAATTTTGAATTTTCTCATTCAAAAAAATTGTGTTTTCAAGTAGGGTTTGAGGAAACAACATGTAGAGGAGCTTAGAAATTATTTCAAAATAATTTGTGGATATAATGAAGCATGTTTCAATTGTTGGGCAGAGTAGTAGAGGTTTTGCAAATGTTTCATTAAAGAAACCCTCATGGTTGGTGTGTTTTCACCCTATAATCAAATGTTTACTGATTTTGTGTATTAATGGGCATTTCCCATCTTGAAACTTGTTTATTTGTGAGTTTCTACACATGGCCTAAGACTGTTTGTAGGTTTGGTGGATAAGTGAGTAGTTCTATGATGACTTGCTTTGATAAATTGACCTATTTAAGGGCCTTTACTAGTAGGCAACATGTTGGTTCTACTCTGTTTTGTGAAATAAGTGTATAAACTTTTATAGTATGTTGAAAAGGATCAAAATAGGCCTGAGAATCTGTATTGGGATTGTGTAAATGCATTATGATAGAAAAGGAATCACCCAATTAGATGGAATGTTGGCCTCCTAGAGATATTTGGCATTGTTTTCTAAAAACAGAGAATATGTAGAAACAGTGAAAGGAATGTTGTTAAGTGCTTGGGAGAAGTCTCATTTGTGATGCCACAGTTGTGTCTATGCTTGGTAATGTTTTGAAGGTAGATTGTGAAAGATTTGATGATTTGGGCATATGTTTCCAATAGATGGCAATGGTTTCTTGAGTGCAAAGTAGTTAGAGTGTGTCTTTACTAATATATTGGAATATTACAATCAAAACATGATGAAATTGGTATCTTAAAGGTTTAGTGATAGTGTTAAACTAATGATGATTGTTGTTACAAATGGTGTTTAAGTGAAGATAGGATGATGGATGTGTTGATTTGAGCAAAGATATCTTAAATGGCTAGGATGATGTTTCATTGTAGGTCTAAGGAACAGAGGTGTTTGATTGTTTTTGCCTTGAAGGGGTAAGTTGATTTGATGAGCGATTATTGTATTTTTTATGACAAGAACAAAGTTGAAAGTTGATTCTGAAAATGGTTTACTATATGGAGATGGTGAATTGGCTACTGATAGCCTTATAACTTGAAATGAAATAAATGGATTTTGGTTGAATGAAAAGTAGTTTTGGATGAATTTGACAAAGTTTGTATAAATTGATCTTTTACTCTTTATTGATTTGGGAAGGAAGTTCCCTAAAGAAATGATGTTGAGTGGCTTGGCAATCTGATATTGCATCACAAACAAACAATTTGATCAACATGGAACAAGCTAAACAACAAAAATGAAAGCAAGCCATAATAGAATGAAAGAAAATGTACAAAGATTTCACATACCTAAAAAAGAAAAGTTTCAAATAGAGGAGTTCTACCCAATTATGCAGCCTTTGCTTCTTCCTTCCTCAAACTTCTCAAAAATTTGACCTCTTGAAAAGCTTGTTCCCCTCCAAATTTCAATTGTATATCAATTATCACTATAATTCAAATGTGATTTGATATTATATGCCTCTCAACGTGAAAAATCTGCTATTTCATGCAAAGGTGATGGAAAGAACATTCAAAAGGTGATGGAATCTCAAAATCATGCATGCACACTTCACTCAATCACCAAAAAGCTAGTTTTTGTTAGAGCACGCGCAAAACCAGGAGAATATGCAAAATGTGGGCCAACATCACGGGTATATTGTGATTTTTTACTTTTTTTAGTGATAACGCGAGCGCGTTATTTCATCCTAAATGAACATATTTCTACTGGTTAATAACATGGTTGCGTTATGATAAATTTTCTTTTTTTAAGCTTTAGATGGTACATTTATAGGGTAGAGGATTAAGGGTACTAGGGAAAGAGCTAGAGGGAGTGAGAGAGAGATACCTGAGAGAGGGAGATACTTGAGATAGAGAGAGAGAGAGAGGAAGGGAGTGAGAGAGAGATAAAGGAGGGAAGGGCTAAGGGTAGAGGGTAGAGGATTTAAGGGTGAAGATTTTAAGGTTTACAATTAAGGGTAGAGGGGAGAGAGATAGATGGAGTGATTGAGAGGGAGAGACCTAAGAGAGGGAGATGGGGTAGGAGGGAGAGGGTTGAGAGAGGGAGAGAGAGAGACCTAACAAAGGGAGAGGGGGTAGAAGGGAGACTTGCTGGAGAGAGGGAGAGAGAGAGACCCAATAGAGGGAGAGGGTAGAGGGAGGGTTGAGAGAGAGGGAGAGGGAGAGGGGTAGGAGGGGAGAGGTTTGAGAGAGAGAGGAGACCCAAGAGGAGAGGGGGTAGGAGGGAGAGGGCTGAGAGGAGAGAGAGACCTTAAGAGAGGGAGAGAGGGGGTAGGAGAGAGGGTTGAGAGAGAGAGACCTAAGAGAGGGAGAGGCAGGAGGGAGAGGGTTGAGAAAGAGAGACCTAAAAGAGGGAGAGGGGGCAGAAGGAGAGGTTTGAGAGAGAGATACCTAACAAAGGGAGAGGGGGTAGGAGGGAGAGGGCTGAGAGAGAGAGAGACCTAAGAGAGGGAGAGGGGGTAGGAAGGAGAGGTTTGAGAGAGAGAGATACATAACAGAGGGAGAGGGGGTAGGAGGGAGAGGGTTCAGAGAGAGAGAGAGACCTAACAAAGGGAGAGGGAGTAGGAGGGAGAGGGCTGACCAACTCTCTCCCACTCT
>VDFB02166703.1:25727-63182 GCA_007258455.2 Sequoia sempervirens | reverse complement strand
TGATGTGAAAAAAGACCATGAGACCATAGCTTATGGTGCAGGAGCACCTAGGTCATGTAATTCCTTCAAAAGAATAAGTTGTCAAAAATGTATTTAAGTCCATTTAATTCCAAATTAAATGTAATCAAGGCATGAAAAATCACAAAGTGTAATATTGTCAAAATGCTAAATATGTAAAAGAGAGAAAAAGAAGGAATGTGAAGAGACAAAACAAGAAAATCAAGAAAATCAAGGAAGAGGACGAGTCATAGGTCATTCAAGGAAGATGAAGAGGTAGTTGATGGTTGGAAACTTCTTTAAAAGAATTGTAAAGGCCGAGCAAAGAGATCATTGTATTATGGAAGAATTAAATTAATAAAGAGTTCCCTGTTTTAGCTTATTTTATGTGTTTTTCAGTTGTTTCTTAACTTGTACGGATTGTGCAAGAGTTTAGGGTTCAAATTTAGATTGTTTCCAGTAGGTTGGGGAATCACCATTTGTTTGCATCCATTTGGGAAGGAATCCATTAAATTTAGTGTTTGTTTGAGCATTCTTCTTATGGATCAGTCTGAAATCCTGTGCATTGAGTTTTGAGAGTCTTATAAGGCATTTCCACACTACTCCACCAATGTATGTCAGGTAGATTGGTGGAGTAGGTTAGGGATAGGTTATTTGTTATGTTTTGATGTTTGTGAGTGGAGTAAAAAGAAATAATACCTTGAAGGAGCTATTGATACATAGGAAATTCTGAGTTTTCTAGTCAAAATGAACAGTTTCCAACATGATAGTGGAGAAAGAAAAAGTGCATGGGTTAGAAGATGTTTCCAAATTCCTTTTCAAATGTATTTTGACATGTTCCAATGGTTGGCTGGAGGTTTTGAGGTTTGCATGTAGCCTATATAGGAAACCCTCATTGATTTTTGAGTTTTTCACCCTATAAACAAGGGTTTGTCAATATAATGTAAAAAGGAGTCTTTTAATCCCTGAAAAATGGATAAATTGGGAGTTGTGTTATGTCTAATGACTTTTTTAAGGTTTTAAGTGTTTTGGGAATGTTTGAAGGGGGTCTTCTTTGAAAATTAGGCCTATTTTAGTAGCCTTTTTGATAGCGTTTAGACTAAAAATTGCTTATTTCTTCAATATAAGTTATTCGGAGTTTTTGATATGAGGACATGGGCATTAAGAGGTCTCTAAAAGTGTTTTGGATCTTGGGTTTTGAAACATGTGTGTTTTGTTTACTCGATTTAGGGCATGAATGTCTCATTGAGAAGTAGTGCCTTGACTGCTAAGAGAATATAAGTTTGATCTAACAGTGATCGGTGAGTTGATTTTGAGATAATGTTGTCTAAGTGATGGTGTTAGGAATGTATGGAGTCTTGGACATGGTTTAGAAGTGAGATATGTTGTTTTGACAGTTGGACAGTGAGGAGACTTGGTGTAAAATAATACATGAAATTGTAAGTTCAGTCAGAACAAAGTTAAAAGAGAGCAAGTTCTTGATTTGTATTAGTTGTAATAATGATGTTCACAGTGCTTGATGGTCTGGTAAAAGTATGAAAGCCAATTGTAATGATGGATTGACTATTTGGGACAAGTTGAATGAATTGATTGAATGGAAGAGTGCCTTGTTGAAAATGGTGTTTTTTAAATGCATGTTGATCTAATTGATTGAATCAAAGTTTTCTAAAATGGTTTTTTTCTTTGAATAATTCAATTGGAATACAAATTTGTGGAAGGATGAATGATGAATGATAAGAGAATTTGAGTGAATGAAAAGTAGATTTTTGATGAAATGTTGAAATTTTGTTTGATCTTCTCCAAGATGAGTTTGGGACAAGAGTCCCCTGAGTTGTTGATTGGTTTGGAAATCTTTGTATTGCATCGGCTTGTTGCTTACTATTATGCCATGATAGATTTTTTCTAAGAATCCATAACTTGTTTGAAAGCGCCTGTTTTAGGCTTTTAGCCATAGCAACAAGGTAATGAACTATTTGATAAAATGCTTTGATAGACATGTATGAAAAATGTGTTAGCATAGATAAGGCAGTGAACTCTTTGAAAAATGCCTCAAAAGAATTTCATCTCATGGTGAGTGGAATGGCATGATGAATGCCATGACAAAAACAAGTGTTGTGGTTGTCATGGCATTCCATCACCGTGGTTCCCACATTTCTTTGAGGCTTTTTCAAGCAGTTCAT
Organism: Sequoia sempervirens; assembly: GCA_007258455.2. Lineage (NCBI taxonomy): Eukaryota > Viridiplantae > Streptophyta > Pinopsida > Cupressales > Cupressaceae > Sequoia > Sequoia sempervirens. The sequence goes on along the minus strand of VDFB02166703.1, from coordinate 61,005 downwards.
TGCATTTTTCTATGCTAGTATATTAGTATGCTTTTGATAGATTTTTCCAAAACGTCCGCCAAGATTTTTGGAAACCCTATTTTGGGCTTTTAGCCATAGCAACAGGAAGTGAACTATTTGATGGGAATGCTTTGGTAAACATGTATGATAAATGTATTAGCATAGAGAAGGCAACAAATTGTTTGAAAAATTGCCTCAAAGAAATGTGGTCTCATGGTGATGGAATGCCATGAAAATCCACAACAATTTGCTTTTCATGTGATGTAGAGGGGATGGGACTTTAGTCAAAACTCAAAGTTTCAAGGATTACAATGATGCAATCTCAAACACTCTTCCAGGCACCCTGATGGAGACAAGCCTCAATAGTGCACTTATAACTTAGATGCTTTCCTAATGGACCCAAAACCTTGGAGTGATTTCAAGGAACTTAAAAAAACTTGTCTTGAATGGTTTCAAATCCCCAAACCTCTATCTTAGACAAAACTCACTTTTTGCACCTTGACTAGGCTTCTAGCCCAACTAGGCTTCTAGCGATGGTTTTTTGAATTTTCACTCAACTTCCCCAAAGGAATCCTCAATATAATGACTGATTCAGATGTGATTCATGATGATACACAACATATCAAATCCTTTATGGAACTTGTTCTGGATCAAACCTACCAAAATCTGTTGTTTCCTCAAATTTAAGGCCTAATTAGCCCACTTTTTCAAAGCAACCCCTCTCTAAACTTATCCCCTAACTATGAAAATTTTAATAGTGTTTTAAAATGTTCCCAAACTAAATATTTTCAAGGTATTAGTCTTCTTTGACACCCTCAACACCCTAAATAACAAAACCCTCAATAAATTGCTCTAAAACTAGGGCCTCTTGAAAATTAGCTTTCCCAACACTTCCAGAATCTTCTCTTGGACTTTTCACCAATAAGTAAACATATATAAACACCTTCAACTCATAAATATACCCCTTATTAAGGTAAATCTCCTGCTGCTACACTTTAGGCACCATTTTCATGCCCTTTTCCTTGCTAAAACTCGGTGTACACCCAAGAATCACTCTTTCCTGCACAATAAATTGTTAGATCTGTATAATACAAGTTAAGATGTGTTCTACTGAGGGTTTTCAGTCGCTCCCATGAGAATGGATCATTTGTATTCATGAAGACTCTCCAAAACTACGGTAAGAAAAATGCAGCGCTTGTTGAGACGGGTTAGCAATATAACACGAAACCAATTCCCAAATTCATTTAGGTTATTCAAAGGTTAAATGCATGGCTTACGGGTTTGACCAAACCATCCAAAATGAAGGCAGGCTTTTCGAAGTTGGGGGATTCATCAAAACTCAAGGAAAAGATACAAAAGATTGAGGTTTTTGTTGATTTTGTAGCAATCCATTACAACACTTTAATATCAAATAGCCCTCTACGTACAAAATGCTTTTTTCTCCTGAGCATAGACTCATCCTACAACTATCCCAACTGATTAGAATTAGTTTTATTACATTATTGTGATTAAAACTCCTAAAACTCACTTTTCCACCCAAAGTTGGATTTCAAAAATTTGAATTTCCAACATTGCAATTTATTAACTCCTAGTAACTATAAAGCTTCCAAAACTATTACATATCATCATTCAACCTTATTTAACCTAATTAAAACATCATATACGTAATTTAAGCTCACAGAACATGTTGAACACATTTTACAAAGATCAATTTTACGGTCCTATGATTATGTCGGGACCCTTAGGACTTTGATCTCATGTTATACTCCGTCCGTACTAGAAATGCACCATTATAGGCTTAAAAATTCCTAACAATTGATGCTTTCACCGGGGAAAGGTTTATAGGCCCTTCCAGACCCTTACTGCATCTCACGACTCTCCAAATGATCCTCAAAAGAACCCGGGTTTACTCCCCACCATCATGTCATTTCCCTACCGCTAGGGGCCACATTTTCTTTGAGGCATTTTTTTTTTCCAGTAGGGACGGGTTTAATTTCCGCCCATGCACTCACTGCCCTTTACCTATTATGCTGTGATAGATTTTTCAAACCTCCAGGCGGTAAGGCACTTGTTTTGGGCTTTTATCCCTTAACAGCAAGAAATAAGGCCCGTTTGGCTAAATCTTTGATAATGTAGAAAAATATTAGCATAGACAAGGCTGGCCGATTGAACTCTTTGAAAAATGCCTCAAAAGAAATAAGGTCTCATGAAATTAGGTGGGAATGGCATGGCCGAATACTGACAAAGAAATTTCTATGGATTTTCATGGCGATTTCCATCCTGCAATGGACCACATTTCTTTGGGGGCTTTTCGAAAATAGTTTGCTACGCTTTTCTATGCTATTTCTTGGTAATTGTCACTTTGATAGATTTTCCACACTTGCATCCATAGATTTTTTGGAAGCACTTATTTTAGGCTTTTATCCATAGCAACAAGGAAGCGAACTGTTTGATAAAATTCTTTAGTAAACATGTATGATAAATGTAGTAGCATAGAGAAGGAAACAAACTGTTTGAAATAATGCCTCAAAGAAATGTGGTTTCATGGTGAAGGAATGCCATGACAATCCACAACAATTTTCTTGTCATGGCATTCCACCACCATGAGACCACATTTCTTTGAGGAATTTTTTTCAAATAGTTCATTCCCTTGTCTATGTTATTGCTTACTATTATGCTATGATAGATTTTTTCTAAGCATCCATAGCTTGTTCAAAAGCACCTATTTTAAACTTTTAGCCATAGAAGCAAGGCAATGAACTATTTGGCTAAATGATTTGATAGACATGTACAAAAAATGTGTTAGCATAGATAAGGTAGTGAACTCTTTGAAAAAATGCCTCAAAGAAATGTGGTTTCATGGTGATGGATTGACATGACGAATGCCATGACAAGCAAATTTTTTTGGATTGTCATGGCATTCAATCACCATTGAGACCACATTTCTTTGAGGATTTTTTTCAAACAGTTTGCTGCCTTTTCTATGCTATTGCTTATTAGTATGCTTTGATAGATTTTTTCCACAAGCATAGATAGCTTTTTTGGAAGCACCTATTTTAGGCTTTTAGCCATAGCAACAAGGAAGCAAACTATTTGATAAAATGATTTGGTAAACATGTATGATAAATGTAGTAGCATAGAGAAGGCAACAAACTGTTTGAAAAAATGCCCCAAAGAAATGTGGTCTCATGGCATTGATGGAATGCCATGACAATCCACAACAATTTTCTTGTCATGGCATTCCACCACCATGAGACCACATTTCTTTGAGGCATTTTTTTCAAACAGTTCATTCCCTTCTCTATGCTATTGATTACTATTATACTATGATAGATTTTCTAAGCATTCATAGCTTGTTCCAAAGCACCTATTTTAGGATTTTAGCCATAGCAGCAAGGCAATGAACTATTTGGCTAAATGATTTGATAGACATGTATGAAAAATTTGTTAGCATAGGCAAGGCAGTGAACTCTTTGAAAAAATGCCTCAAAGAAATGAGGTCTCATGGTAATGGAATGGCATGACGAATGCCATGACAAGCAAATTGTTGTGGATTGTCATGGCATTCCATCACCATTGAGACCGCATTTCTTTGAGGATTTGTTTCAAACAGTTTCCTACCTTTTCTATGCTATTGCTTATTAGTATGCTTTGATAGATTTTTTCCACAAGCATCCATACCTTTTTTGGAAGCACCTATTTTAGGCTTTTAGCCATAGCAACAAGGAAGCGAACTATTTGATAAAATGCTTTGGTAAACATGTATGATAAATGTAGTAGCATAGAGAAAGTATTGAACTATTTGAAAAATTGCCTCAAAGAAATGTGGTCAAATGGCAGTGATGGAATGCCATGACAATTCACAACAAATTGCTTATCATGGCATTCCACCACCATGAGACCACATTTCTTTGAGGTATTTTTTTCAAATAGTTCATTCCCTTGTCTATGCTATTGCTTAATATTATGCTATGATAGATTTTTTCTAAGCATCCATAGCTTGTTCAAAAGCACTTGTTTTAGGCTTTTAGCCATAGCAGCAAGGCAATGAACTATTTTGCTAAATGCTTTGATAGACATGTATGAAAAATTTGTTAGCATAGATAAGGTAGTGAACTCTTCGAAAAAATGCCTCAAAGAAATGAGGTCTCATGGTGATGGAATGGCATGATGAATGCCATGACAAGCAAATTGTTGTGGATTGTCAAGGCATTCCATCACCATTGAGACCACATTTCTTTGAGGCTTTTTTTGAAACAGTTTGCTGCCTTTCTTATGCTATTGCTTATTAGAATGCTTTGGTATATTTTTTCCACAAGCATCCATAGCTTTTTTGGAAGCACCTATTTTAGGATTTTAGCCATAGCAACAAGGAATCAAACTGTTTGATAAAATGCTTTGGTAAACATGTATGATAAATGTAGTAGCATAGAGAGGTAGCGAACTGTTCAAAAAAATGCGTCAAAGAAATGTGGTCTCATGGCACTGATGGAATGCCATGACAATCCACAACAATTTTCTTGTCATGGCATTCCACCACCATGAGACCACATTTCTTTGAGGCATTTTTTCAAACAGTTCAATCCCTTGTCTATGCTATTGCTATTATGCTATGATAGATTTTTCTAAGCATCCATAGCTTGTTCAAAAGCATCTTTTTAGGATTTTAGCCATAGCAGCAAGGCAATGAACTTTTGGCTAAATGATTTGATAGACATGTATGAAAAATGTGTTAGCATAGACAAGGATGAACTCTTTGAAAAAATTCCTCAAAGAAATGAGGTCTCATGATGATGGAATGGCATGAATGCCATGACAAGCAAATTGTTGTGGATTGTCATGGCATTCCATCACCATTGAGACCACATTTCTTTGAGGACCCCTTCAAATAGTTTGCTGCCTTTTCTATGCTATTGCTTATTAGTATGCTTTGATAGATTTTTTCCACAAGCATCCATACCTTTTTTGGAAGCACCTATTTTAGGCTTTTAGCCATAGCAACAAGGAAGCAAATTGTTTGATAAAATGCTTTGGTAAACATGTATGAAAGATGTAGTAGCATAGAAAAGGCATCGAACTGTTTGAAAAAATACCTCAAAGAAATGTGGTCTCATGGTGATGGAATGCCATGACAATCCACAACAAGTTTTTTTGTCATGGCATTCCACCACCATGAGACCACATTTCTTTGAGGTGTTTTTTTCAAACAGTTCATTCCCTTGTCTATACTATTGCTTAGTATTATGCTATGATAGATTTTTTCTAAGCATCCATAGCTTGTTTGAAAGAACCTGTTTTAGGCTTTTTGCCATATCAGCAAGGCAATGAACTGTTTGATAAAATGCTTTGTTAGACATGTATGAAAAATGTGTTAGCATAGACAAGGAAATGAACTCTTTGAAAAAATGCCTCAAAGAAATGAGGTCTCATGGTGATGGAATGGCATGACGAATGCCATGACAAGCAAATTGCTATGGATTGTCATGGAATTCCATCACCATTGAGACCACATTTCTTTGAGGCTTTGTTTCAAACAGTTTTCTGCCTTTTCTATGGTATTGCTTATTAGTATGCTTTGATAGATTTTTTCCAAGCATCCATAGCTTTTTTGGAAGCACCTATTTTAGGATTTTAGCCATAGCAACAAGGAAGCAAACTGTTTGATAAAATGCTTTGGTAAACATGTATGATAAATGTAGTAGCATAGTGAAGGTGGTGAACTGTTTGAAAAAATGCCTCAAAGAAATGTGGTCTCATGGTGATGGAATGCCATGACAATCCACAACAATTTGCTTGTCATGGCATTCCACCACCATGAGACCACATTTCTTTGAGGCATTTTTTTCAAACATTTCATTCCCTTGTCTATGCTATTGCTTACTATTATGCTATGATATATTTTTTCTAAGCATCCATAGCTTGTTCGAAAGCACTGTTTTAGGCTTTTAGCCATAGCAGCAAGGCAATGAACTATTTGATAAAATGCTATGATAGACATGTATGAAAAATGTGTTAGCATAGACAAGGCAATGAACTCTTTGAAAAAATGCCTCAAAGAAATGTGGTCTCATGGTGATGGAATGGCATGATGAATGCCATGACAAAAAAATTGTTGTGGATTGTCATGACATTCCATCACCATTGAGACCACATTTCTTTGAGGCATTTTTTCAATCAATTCACTGCCTTGTCTATGATATTGCTTACTATTATGCTTTTGATAGATTCTTTCCAAGCATCTGTAGCTTGTTCGAAAGCACTTGTTTTAGGCTTTCAACCATAGCAACAAGGCAACACTTGAACTATTTGACAAAATGCTTTGGTAGACATGTATGAAAAATGTGGTAGTATAGACAAGGCAGTTAACTATTTGAAAAAATGCCTGAAAGAAATGTGGTCTCATAGAATGCCATAAAAACCAAATGCAATTGGCAACTTCTCCTACTTATTAGTTATGCAATGTGAAGTAATTGCATAACTACTTAGGTTGACTTTGTAAAAACTATATTGTAATTGAATTTTTTTCATCTATCAGCATCTAGTTATTAATTATGAAATGTGAAGCAATGCTTTTAGTTTGAAAGATGTGCAATGCAATGTAATAAACATTATGAATATAAACTACAAAAATCTATTTTTTACTAAGTTACTAGTTCAATTTTAGGTTCGGGATTGGGTTCGAGAACCTAGTTCGCCAATTCGGGAATTTTTTTTTGGGGGGTTGGGTTTGTTTTGGGTTCGGTAATACAAAAACATATAAAAATCAGAAATATATATATATTTGCAACAATAATCAAGTTCAAAATACACCACCATATTAATAGTCAACTAACATAGCAAAAATACACCACCACTTTCATAGTGAAATATTAAAATATTAGTGATCTACTCGAATGTCACGATACAAAATTATAAATTAAAGTTCAAGCATAAAAATTTCAAGTGTTTACAATCAGCCATTATTGATCATTGATCAATCTGAAAAGTGTGGACATTTTTCTGCATGGAAGGAAAACAAGAAAATAGTGTTACATAATTATTTACATTGTGAAAGAGCCAAAACCTTTTTCTTGCAGATCGTAGAAGAATCTCAGTGATTTTTTGGGTGTCCTTGCCTTGGAACGGAACTATCCTGAGCCATGAATGATTGACCAGGAACTGTGAGAAAGAAATAAGATAAATCACATGCAACTTGTTGCAATTTCTTTCCTTGGGAAAAAGGGTAAAGTTTGCTTTTCAGGGATAATCTCCTTTAGAGTTTGAATGCGCATTGATAATTTTCATGATAGACTTAGCCAAATATTTCATCTAGGTTTGAAGCTTTTAGGTAAAATGTTTGCTTCTTAAAATTTTGTTCAAAATTCAAGATGCAGGCTCTCCTCCCTTAGGGAAGAGAAGGCCTATCAAACCTAACACTCTTATGCAACACTTATTAAGTTCTTGTTGATGTAGTATTAGATGCGAAGTTTCAAAATAGGCATGGTTATATAAATTCTCATCTCACAACTATCATTGCATCAAATTAAGAATTTTCAATCCCTTATGGTCTAGACAAGAGAAGTATGGAGTAGTTTTCCAATGCTAAAGTCTTATTGTGAATCTCTTTGCTATGAGTGGTTCAAAAATGAGGAATCTGTCTTATGCACCAAATGAGAAATATTCACAATATGTGCTAGGAAGGAATATAAGTCCATAAGATCGAGTATGCAAGAACTAAGAATTGCAAAATTGGCTTACATTTGACTTCCAAACATATAAATTTTCACACTTTTTGATGTTCACACATAAGTAAAAAAGTATAGGTGCTTAAGTTGTAAAGTATACACTTGAATACACATAGCTCATATCTATTGAACCGTGAATTTATAATTTGCAAATATGGACACCATCGATAAAAAAGATTTGTATTAAGCAAATAGTCATGCACGCATACATCAATAAATGTTGATATAAGTATAAAATATAGTTACAAAATAGCCATATAGGCTTACGAGAATTCCATATAGGCATACAATGTCAAATATATCCAACACAAAATATGTCCAAATTGCCATGTAGGCATACAACAAAGGGTTCTATGCATTCAAAATTCATTTATCTCCATGCTCTGGTTCAGATACAATTGTCTTTCCCTTTGCTGGGCGATCCGATGGAGATAATTCTGTCACCCATTTCTGCTGTGCTCGAGGAGTGCTCCTACTACTCCTCCTAGTGTTTAGCTCCTAGTGAAGTTTCAACTGTTACAATAAGAAGTAAAGACATTAATATATTTAACAAAATAATCACTTACGGCTATCTCACGATCACTCTCCTCGATGGAAATATTTGCATGCCGATGCTCAGGCATGCTCAAGCCCTATATAAACCATCCAAATAGGAATTAAACTACGAATCAATAATGGTTTGATTTTTCACTAGAATTAGTTCATCTATAACAATGAATGTAAATTGAAATTTAGTAATTTGCCTCATACCTCCCCTATCAAAGCCATCGAGGATTGTATAGCAGAGGAAACACCAATATCCATTGCCCTCATTACGTTTGGTGGTGTTTCTGTCACCAACATCTAAAAATAAAACAACAAATTACTCAATCACAAAAAAATTACAATAGCGATCCATGTGATGACTTATAATGTATGAGATCTAATGAACAAAATTTTGAGTACAAGTATTAAACAAATATATTTTTGATTATTAGTTATCGAATTTGAAGTAATGCTTTGAGTTTCAATGATGTGTAATGCAACGTAACCAACAATATGAATATAAACTACACAAATCTATTAAACTTAGAATTCATTACTTAAGTTCTCTTTAAATTCGATATTACCTTCGTGAATGTTTGATCAAATCTACTCGCACTTGGAGGTGTTTCCTTGAAACCTCCAACAGTACCTTGTCAACATCCAAAATCACATATTAAAATACCATTTGTAAAACACTGCTATTAACACATGTAATAAATTTATAATTTTTTACTAACTTTACATACCCCACCGATAGGTGTACTGCAAAAATAAGTAGGTGGATGACTGGTGTATCCAGTCTCTACACTGTGACCTTGCAATTTTATTAAAATAGTAAAACTAAATTAGTTAATCTTGCATTTCACAATCAAAATTTAATAAATTAAATTCATTGAACATGCTAAATTTTACCTAAGTGTCAATTCCATATGCATCATGCAAAATGTCAGCCATCCTCTCCATCCCCATAGATGCATACAGATCAGGCTACGTAGCACCCTCCTGAGTGCCGGTAGGGTCATACGAACAAGTCGCCCTGCAAGATTGACACACATGGGTTCGAAGGCCACCACCTGAAGACTCCCCTTGATGGTGTTGTACAATAGGGCTAGTGTGATGGATGACACTCTGGGTCAAAGTTGTGATCGCCTGCAATGTCTCTATGTTAGCACTCTCCTTCTCAATGGCAGGCATCACAATCTACTCACAAGGCAGCCAAGCGAGATGTCATCTCCCTTGCCATGTAGGATCCGGCTGTGCACTGGGCCTATCTTGAGCTAACCCCCCACCTCTCCCCTAGAACTCCCTCATATCAAAATAATTTTGGATTTGGTTCAATACAAACTCACTGTATAGTTTCCTAAGAAAATATTGGGGGACTTCACAATTATTGCACAGTGGGTAATCAAAGACCATATACCATCTTTCATAAAAATGGTTCTTAATCTCTTGGTGGTGGCACCAATGAATAGGAAACCTCTTTGAATTGAGGGTAAGATTTTGATTTATTTTAGGGTTAGTGAATAGAGAGCACAAATCACCTTTAGTAATTTTTAAATCTTTTACTTTTTTATATGATAATTTGTCTGCATAATATGCCCTGGCTGTCTACCTCCTATGTTGCCATCCAGATATTTGTTGGGTGATTGCATCTACATTTTTTAACATGTCTTTCAATGAATTTGCTAGAAGAATTGTTTCTGTGGTTGAAGCATTTGGATCACTCAACCTACTGATAAGATCCTCAAGTTGTTTTCTATTGTTCTCAATTTCGCTCCTCAAATTTTCTTGAGTGCCAGGAGGGAATTGAGAGAATGGTGGGGGAGGTTGATTTTTTTGTTGAGGTTGATTTTGTTGAGGATTTTTCTATTGAGGATTTACCTCCTCTTCTTGTTGAGGCTTTGCAGGATTTCCTACAATTTTTTTTTAAAAATCAAATCTAACCTAAAACAAACAAAATCAATTTCAAACTAACAAATTCAAAACAAATAGCAAACAATACTTACCTCCCGCATCTCTTCATCATTGTGGCACCATATTTGCAAACAAAATCCAACTGTTTTTGACAAAATTTGTAGAAATCCTTCCTACTAGAATGTGAGCACGAAAGTGAGGATTTTTGGTTATGGGCAGAGCTGAGAAACAGTAAAGAGCAAATGATACACATTTGAATTTTTTTTCTTTTAAAATCACATAACGCGCTCGCATTATAATGCGAGCGCATTATGTCTTTCCAATTTTTTTTCCCATTTGGCCACAAAAGTGCGACCAACTTCATGCACCCACCCCTTACTTCAAACTCACACTAAAGTAGACATTCAAGAGAGATCTTCATGCATAGATATAGATGAAAGAGAATGAAAAAGATTAAGGAGTTGGCCAAGCCCCCAGGATCCATGATCCTAAGTCAAGCCCCCAAGATTCATGATCCTAATTCAAGCCCCCAAGATACAAAATCATACAATGGAAAGAATGAAGAGAATGAAAGATAAGGTAGAAAAGATGTACTCACTCTAGGCCGATGAAACTTCATGCTTGTCCGTCAGGTGAGAAAGGACAAATGTATACTCACTTTGTGGCCATGGAACTAGTTTTCCGTGGGGTGAGAAATCTCAAAAAGGTAAGATACATATGCTAGTTGGTATGCACTCACAAACACAAAAGTGGCTATTTGGAAAATCCATGCCACTAGGTGGGCTTCCCACTCAACCATATCAAAGTTAAACCTCCTGATAACTTTAATAAGGCACCACAAAGAAAAAGGAAAAGGTTTTCAATTCAAGCTTCATGAGACAAGAAAAGATTCAAACTCATGAACAAACAAGATGGCACCACAGGCATGCAAGTTGTGTTATGCAAGGTGGCCATACAAAATGCAACAATGTAAAAATGAAAAAACATAAAATGCAAAATATAAAAAGATGTTCCAAGGGGTCTTATTCAGTTTATGCAAGGTCAATCACTTAGGGAACATTGTGTCTAAATTTCTCCAAGAGATGACCAATCAAAGAATAGTATATTCACAACTTAGGGGATGTAGTGCATCACATAAATCCACCAAGAGGAATGTAATATGTTGAGATAGATCACACTTATGAAGGTCATTACACCCAATGTCATCCACAAAGTGACAAACACATTACGTAAACGACAAGGATACACTAGGAACCAAGAATGAAAATGAATTATGGTATTTTATGCCCCCCACTTTAAAGGAATTGCTACACACTTGTCTATGAGCAATTGCTTTAAAGTAGAAGAAGAGAGAAGAAGACATGAGAACTTACTCGGAAATACCTATTCCAAGTCATATGTTTCCGATAAGCTACATCATGAAAAAGGGTAATATGTCACATGCGAGTCAATCTTAAAACATTGCATCCACATCTCAATCTTGCTCTTATACGTTCATGAAAAGTTAATGAGTAATCAAAAGAGACAATGACAAGTGACATGGGGATAAGTCTAGCTAACCCTTTTCCCCTACTTAGTGCAGGAAAAAGGTAGGTCTGGAATGGATGATGGTATGCTTCCATTTACAATGGATGCAAGACATGCAATAGTGAGAATGTGATTATCCTACAAATAGTACATGAAAAGGAGCAGCAACTAAGGTTATTTATGTGAATAATGAAAAGTCTTGGAAGAGTCTTGTGTGATAGTATTGATGTTGAGTGAAGGTTTGGTGATCGTGGTCAAAGGAGAATAACCAAGACCATGAGCTATTTGTTGCATGTTAAGCTCTATAGGGTTACAGATACCTTGCTCTCAAGCACCACAATCTTTTCCATTACACCCAAATTATTTCATGAATTCATACCATTTTCTATAAAAAAAATTTAGTGCTTTGGAATGGGGTGGGCATTCATTGTCATGTTCATCAAGGGTTGTTGTAGAGTTTGTGGAATTGTCTAAATTGGTTGAGGTAAATGTTGTTGAAAGGTTATTTGAATTTTGCATTGACATGATGGTTGGTAGTTGTTGTTTCTCATCTTTCTTTTGTGTGAGTATGTATTCACCCATAAATGAAGGTGTGAAGTCTAAGGATCCCCAATCATCACCAAATAATTTAGAGACCAAATCTATATCGTTGTGTTCAATTTCAATAGGGTCTATGTTAGAGGTTGGAATTAATGTTGTTAGAGGACTTGTAGCTCCTTTTTCAAGTTGCAAGCAACTTTCAGGCTCGAGATCTGCTTCAACTTGATAAATGTTATTGTTATAGACATATTTAATTATACGATGAAGGTTTTAAGGGACTACATTCATCTCATGAATCCATGGTCTTCCTAGAAGAAGGGTGTACGAAAGATCATAAGGCATGACATGACTAGGAGTTTACAAAGTAACTACCCTAACTATAATAGGAAAAGTGATTACATCAATCGGTTGCTTTGTTGTATTATCAAATCCTCAAATAGAGACAAAATTGGGTATTATTTGTGATCTATCAACATTTAATCAATCAAGGAGACTCACACCACACACATTAAGGGAAAAACCATTATCTATGAGAGTGTGTTTGATACATGTGCGATGGAATTGAGCAATTATCATAAAGGCATCTTGTTGTTTTCACAACTCCAAAGGGGGGAGCTCATATTGATGAAAATTAATATCAAGATTATTTTTTTTATGGGAGCTATCACATCATTTAGATTCGTACCATGAGAAGGTGAAATTTTTTTAAGGTTGTTTGAAGAATATTGTTGTAATTTGGTGAGGCCTGAAGTAAATCCCAAAGGGAAATTTTTGCAGGAGTATTCTTTAATTGTTCAATAATATCATACTCCTTTGTTTGTGGGATGTAATGAGGAGTGCTAAGTGGATTGGGTAAAGGTAAAGAGGGTGGGATTGGTTGTGGTGGGTGTGGATTATTTCAAGTGTTATTTGTATGAGCAACAATATCATTACTAGATTGCTGTGATACATTGGTATTAGGGGGACAGAGGGTGTGTCAGGGTCTATTAGAGGGATGAATGGGATGTGAAGGTGGGTAAAGTATAAGTTGAGGTTTATTTAGCATTTGTTGTTTATGTGAATTTGGGTAAAGGGTATGGTTAGGTTTATGGTAAGGATGAAGCAGATGCGAAGGTAGGTAAAGGGTATGGTGAGGTTGAAAACTGTTAAAATCCCTTAACAAGTGAGATTCTTCATTGTCTTTGAAGGGTATATTATCTTTTTCATGGATCATAATATCCTCCCTAGAAGGAGATTTCCTAGGAGAACAAAATACCACATCTTCATGACAATTAAGGTTTGGTTCATCCAAAATAACTTCATCACCACTAAGGGAGGTATTAATGGGTGAATGTGTTTGATTATTGATAATGGGGAGATTAGAGGAAAATTGTATTTGATTGTTGGTTGTTTCTAAGGTCACATTCACTCATTCCATAGTATCTACCATACTAGGAAAGCCTATAATATGTTCATCTAAGGGTTAATTGTGCAAAGTAGTGTCATCACAAGTATGAGGAGGATCAATAATTGAATTGGTTTGCTTGATAATTTTTTCTGTAAGTGAAAGGAGATAACTAAGATTCTCATGATTCACATTGGTTATGTTTTCTAACAAAGTATCTTCGTCACAACTAGGAGACATACTAGGAGAAGAATAAATGTGATTATCATGATCAGTTAGGACTTCAATGCTTTTTCCCCTAATATCTTCCAGAATAGGAGAGGTAGGGGAAGGATCATAAAGAGGAGTTTCATAGGTCTTAAATATTTGACCATTTAATGTCAAAATATGCTCCTCAAAACTAATGCGATTGCCATGATTGCTCACAAAAATAGTCTCACAAATAGGGGAGGTTTGGGGAGATGAATGGAGACTGGGTAAAGTGGTGACAATGCATTCATCATGTTTTGGTATTCTATCTTCCCAAGGGGAATGAGGAGAAGAACAAACAAGACCATCATGATTCTCAATGAGTGTACCTTCTCTCACCAAGATACCTTCATCACCAAAAGGAGAGATATCAAGGGAAGGACAATTATGAGCATCATTGTTATCTATGTTTGTATTCCTTTCTAACACATCATCCTCACAAATAGGAGAGATAGGATAGGGTTTAATTTCAAGACAAGTGTTAATATGTTTCTTCTCTTGTGCTAAGAGACTATCATAACTAGAGAATGCATTGAAAGAATGATTAACATGCCTATGAACTAATGTTTTCTTTGCAAATTTGGAGAAGATTAAAACTAACATTGTGAAAGAACAATCTATGCTAACTCAAAATGCAATGCCAAACTTTGAAATGAAATAAAAATTTTCAAATGATAAGTGATTGATTATGCTATGTAACAATAGTAGAATGCAAACTTGGTATTGAAACTATGCATGAAATTAGCTAATTAAGGCTAGATTTTATGAAATGCATGCTATAGAAATGAAACTAATTGATATAGGTATGAAATGCCACTAAACAAAAGCCCAAAAACAATGTTCTAAATTCTGTAAAATGTTGTTTCAGGGGTCAGAAGGAACTGATTCGCCCAAGGTGGTGAATGAGTCCTAGTATGGACTTTTTTTAGAATTTTCAAGAATTTGTGACTATTTTTTATGTTTTTAGAATGCAATGATGCAGGTCTAAATGAAAAATGCAGAATTTTACAAATTTTCAAGGATTAAAGATGCAAAAAGGCAACCTATGATGCATTTTTACACATGCAAAAATAAAACCCTAGAATGCAAGCTAATGAATGTAAAATGCAATGTAAGCTAATCTAGGATGATCAATGGAATCCAAAATTATAAAATAAGGGATTCTAATAGCAGGTTCACCAAAATGTAACAAAGATTTTGGCAACCCAAAATCTCTAGCTCCTTCCTAGGGTTTTTCACCTAGAAGGAGAGGACAATGGACCAAAATGACTTTTTTAACACTAGAAGGAATTGAAAGAGGAGTTTGGAATGTGTGTGAAGATGTGTCTAAATGCTGGAAAATGAATGGAAATGAAGAGAAAATAATGTAAACTAATCTAATGCAAAAGTGATGGAAAACATAGTGTTGATTACAATTATGAACTAGAAACCTAAACAAATGAAAACATAAATTGATGAAATTGAATAGAGTGCACCTAGAGGCAGATTAATGTTACTGGAAGTTTTTGGAATGTCTCAAAAACCTTTGTTAATGGCCATTGGGACTGATTTTCCATGCATGTTGAATTAGTCCTACTTTTGGTGAAAACTTCCAGAAACCTGTTTCTAACTGTCGAGAGCTGAATTATGACAAAATCACTTTTCAGGCCTACAGATGGGACTCATTAGCCATGGTTAGATAATTATTCTACCTACAAGAATCTTCAAATCAAGGAGTTGATTCTATGGAGCTAGATTTGTACTTCTGCTTCCTAGAGGTGTCTGCTTAAGAAATTATCGGATTCAGGTCTGAAAATGACTTTTTGGTGATTCTTTGACTTGAATGATGAAGAGATGACTTGAATGAATTTAAAACTTGACCTCAAATTATTTCCAAGCTTCCAAGGGTCCTAAATCTGCAAACAAACAAGACAAAGGAAATATATGTTGAATGCTAGGGCATGGGTGTTTGCCTTGGTCAAACCCCATTTAGGTAATTAAACCAAAATGATGAAAATATGTAATGAAGCATGAAAAAATGGAAATGTTACCTTGCCATGATGATTTGATCTTGAAATTATGCAACATAACATGAAGATTTATCCCTTGAATGTTTTAGAAAGCTAACTTGATGACTTCTAATGAAGAAACCCTAGCTTACTTGACTTGGATGAGAAGATAGATGATGAATTAATGATGATAGGTGTAAGAATGAGTTGTTATATGTAAAATGAGGATAAAAATTTCTTATTTATAGATAATTGTGCCTTAGTACCTGATAATACCTCCTCACTGGCTCACATGAAGCAAAATCAACTCAAATTTCACTTTATTTCCCACTCAAAGGTCAAAATGGGGCCATATAGGACTCATTCACCACACATGGTGAATGGGTCCCACTTATATGGGACTGATTCATGATGCATGGTGAATGGGTCCCATAGGATCCATTTCAATAGCTCAGAAGCCAAGGAATTAGGAAATAAGGTTTAAAATTCTAGCTTGTCTGGTATTTGATCAATTATAGCCTCATGATGCACAATATGGGTTAATTGAGACCTATTAGTGATGGTGTAAATGTTAAATAGGGCTTGGGACACATAAACCAATCTAAGAGTGTAATTAAATACTCTTTACAACACTAAAATTAGGTCCACATAGCCTAGAAGGGCACAAAAACCAATGTGAATGTGGAAGACACATTACAACACTAGTTTATCATTAAGTTTACATTAAGAACCTTCTAGATTGATGTAATAATATTATTGAACACATTTTTATAATGTTGAATTAGGGATAAATAGGTTAATTAAGTCTATAAAGGCGTGAAAGTCCTTTACAAGAATTTACAACACCTTTACAAGACATCATTAAAAGCGTGTTATTCAATTTATAAGGGTCAAAGACCTAGTGTGGATGCATAAAATACCTCAAAACTCTAGATTAAGGCCTCATTAAGTCCATTTTATCATGAATTAATCCCATGCCAAGCAAAGGGTCCTTTTTCCTATGGCACACCCAAGCATCTAATCAAAAACAACAAGGCAACCCTCAACATCACAAAAATCAAGGGAATCCTTCCTAAAAACTAATCCAAAGCATTCCATTGATATCACAACACCAAATGAAACCATCTCAAGAATTGGTCCCCCAAGTTATGCAAAATCAAATGGGACGCCAAACCTACATTCTTCTACCCCAAAATCAAAATAGTTCTACATTACAAGCATAATAAGCTCAAACTCAATACTTCTAATAGAAATAATTGTTGCTAGCACAATAGTCTCAAACTCAAGATTTACAACAACAACAAGCCCAACAACAAGCATTGCAAGCACAACAAGTCTATCAAAAAGCATTGCAACAACAACAAGCTCAAGAGCATGCCTTACAATAGCAACAAGCTTAACGATAAGCCTTGATTAAGCAACAACAATAACATGCCCAAAAAAATGCATTTCTTGCACACCAACAACAAAAATACCAACAACAAGCATTTCTAGCATAACAATACGCCCAACAACAACATCAACAACAAGGCTTATACTAAAATCCCCAACATTATTCCAATGTGCAATACAATGTCATAAATTCAAATGCACAAGAAGCATATACACCTCCACCACTATCACCATCACGTTCACAGTATTAGAATCCACCCTACACACCATACAACACCCCCCCATATTAAAATACCACCTACAACTCATCTACCATCCCATATTATACCAAATATGATTCTCCACCAAATCCTCAAGAAAATTCATCATCAGAGATCAAGGCACTCACATAGAAAATATAGGACATTCAAATGGGGAAAGTAAAGAAACCACATAAGCAACACAAATTGTATCCATACCCCTTTAATAGGAACAATGTGATGGTGCCCTTCCCACCTAGATTTCAAGACCCAAAATTTGATAAATATAAAGGGAAGGGAAATCCAATGGACCTTATCAAAGAGTTTCACATGATGTGTATGGAGGTTTCTTATAATGATTCATACTTTATGCACCTTTTCCCTCATAGTTTTGGAGGCCCAACAATAGATTGGTTCTCAAAATTACATTTGGGAATGAAAAAAGTTCCAAGAAATAATCAGTAGTTTCATAGACCATTTCTCTTTCAACCTAGACATGGATGTGAGCTTAGAAGAGTTATACACTATAGAGAAAAACAAGGTAGAATCCTTTACAAATTTCCTACAAAGGTGAGGCAAAGAGATAGCAAGAGAAAATGGCCTATTCTTGAAGAACACGTGGGAATCATTATTGCTAATGTTGACACAGACCTATCCTTTCAACTAAGGATGCAATGTGTCACATCCTATGCTAAGCTTTTGACTAAGGCCCTCAACATCAAGAGAGCCCTAATTGCATAGGGAACCACACAAGTGTGTAAAGACAATTACCCATCTACCAGTTCTAATGACAAGCCCCATGTATGGGCTAAGAAAAAGAATGTAACAAATGATGAGGTAGTTAATGTTAAAGTAGTCATAAGTGCTCCATCATAAACCACCAATCAGCCAACCAAAACACAAAAAAACATACAACAAACCAAAGCATTCCCACCAAAGAACCAAATCAACAACACCAATGTACAACAAACAAGACCACCCAATAGGAATAACTATCCATAAAAGTGTAAATACACACCATTGGGGGAACCCATTGAAGGTGTCATGCAAAAGTTGGTGCAATCAAACCTAATCACACTCTCCAACTATCAAAACTATCAAGAACCTCAAGTTAGACTACCTTGGTATAAAGAAAAGGATCTTTGTGACTTCCATAAGATCAAAGGACATAAAACATCGAGTTGTATGAAGCTAAAGAAGACTATCCAAGATCTCATAAAAAATGGGGATGTTTTTGTTATGTGGTGACTGATCATGTTATACTGTACACCCCAACATGTATCCTTGCTGGGGTCACGGGCTAGGCTAGGCCCCAGGTGGGGGTTTATGGGTGGTAGCCCCCAAGAAAAATTTTCCTCCTATTTTTTCACATTGTCACCGAAAAAGGAAAAATCAACGAAAAAAAGAAAAAAACCATCTTTGAAGAACCCTAATCTGGAATCTTCTAAGCTTGTTAAAAAGGGGTTTAGATGGGGGTTATAGGATGATGAAAAATGTGATTATTCGCAAGATTGTAATAGGTTTTTGCACTGGATAATAAAATCATTGGATGGATGTGGTTTGGTGGATGTAGCCCAGATTGGGTGAACCATGTTAAATTCTCTGTGTTATAATTTACTCTGTGTGTGTTTTAGCTTCTATGTTTATTAATTAAATTTGCATTTAATTGTTAGATATATTCCTTTCTAACCCTAACAAGTGGTATCAAAGCGGGTTGTGTTTCGATTATCATTTGTAGGAAGTTCTCACAGTTGAGTGGGAGTAATGGCAGACGAGGGTAAGAAGGTTGAGAAGTTTAATGGGTATAACTATCAGTTATTGAAGATGCAAATGGAGGACTACCTCTATCAAAAGGATTTATGGGGGCCATTGGAAGGAAAAACCAAGAAACCCGCAACAATGTTTGATGAGGACTGGGATATTTTGGATAGAAAGGCTCTTGGCAGTATTTGTTTATGCCTGACACAATCGCTGGCATTCAATATTACAAAAGAAAAGACAACTCAAGATTTGATGGAAACCCTAGTGAAGTTATATGAAAATCCTTCTACTTTGAATAAGGTATTTCTTATGAAACATTTATTTAATATGAAAATGGTAGAAGGTGGGTCAATTACTGATCATTTAAATGAGTTTAATACATTCACCAGTCAATTAACTTCTGTAAAAGTAAACTTTGATGAAGAAGTTAGGGCTCTTTTGATTCTGTGTTCTTTTCCTGAAAGTTTGAATAGCTTGGTAATGGATGTTAGCAATTTTGTTTTTGGTTCAAATACATTGAAATTTGATGATGTTGTTGGTGTTATTTTGAGCGAGGAAATTCGTAGGAAATGCTCAGGTGGAACATCCACATCAGGTAGTGTTTTGAATGCAAAAAGCAGGGGCAAAACAAAGGGGAGAGGAAACAATTTTTGAAATCATGGGAAGTCATGAGGAAAATCAAAGGAAAGAAGGTCCCAATCTAGAGACACGAGGGATTGCTGGTATTGTGGTAAGCCAAGTCATTTAAAGAAAGATTGCTGGTCTCAAAAAAATAAAGGAGACAAAAAGGAAGGAAGTAAAGAGGAAAATGTGGTAAGTAATAAATCTGATGAGGATGCTATGATTCTTTCCCTTGATAATGTTGATGATTCTTGGGTGTTAGATTTAGGGGCTTCATTTCATGCTACCCCCCATAGAAGTTATTTTCTTGATTATGTCCAAGGGGATTTTGGGTTGGTTTATTTAGGAGATAACAAACCCTATCAGATTGTTGGAAACAGAAGAATCAATATTAAGTTGTAGAATGGGAATCATTGGCTACTACATGAGGTAAGGCATGTTCCAAACTTAAGCAAAATTTAATTTCAGCAGGGAAACTAGATGATGAAGGTTGTGTTGTTACATTTAGTGATAAAAATTGGAAGGTCACAAAGGGTGCCTTAGTGGTAGCAAAAGGTGTGAAAGTAGGCACATTATTTCTTTGTACAGGTCATATTGTTCCTTCTACTTTAATTGTTATGGAAAAAGGTCAATGTTCAGGAACAGTTGTTGCAGTTCAATAGGTAGAAGATCATACAATTGTTGTGGACTCTAAATTAGCACTGTGGCATAATAGACCTGGGCATATGAGTGCAAAAGGTATGAAATTACTTCATTCTAATAATGTTTTACTAGGTATAAAATGTGTTAATATGGATTTATGTGAAAGTTGTGTGTATGGGAAACAAAAGAGAGTAAGTTTTCTCAAGGATGGGAAGAAAAAGAAAGATGAGAAATTGGAGCATGTGCATATAGATGTATGGGGACTAGCTCAAGTATCTTCTCTCGGTGGCTCTCAATATTATGTTGCATTCATTTATGATGCAACTAGGAAGGTATGGATTTATTTCCTTAGGAAAAAATATGATGTATTTGAAACTTTAAAAAAATGGAGAAGCTTGGTTGAGAATGAGATGGGTAAAAAGTTTAAATGTCTCAGATCTGATAATGGTGGTGAGTGTTGCAGCAAATATTTTGAAGATTATTGTTCCTCCAATTCTATTCATAGGTAGAAAACAGTTCCAAGGACTCCATAGGAAAATGGAGTGGCTAAGCGCATGAATAGAACAATAAAGGAGCATGCATAGACTATGAGATTGCATGTTGGTCTACCTTTAAAAATGTGGGTAGAGACTATAAACACTACTATTTATTTAATTAATACAAGTCCCTCTAATCCTTTGGGTTGTGGTATTCTAGAGGAAGCATGGAGAGGTAAGAAGGTGAGTTATTTTTTTCTCAAAACCTTTAGTTCTGAAGAATTTGCACATGTAGATTCTGAAAATAGAACCAATTTTGATGCAAAATAAAATAAAAGTATATTTTTTGGATATGGCATTGATGAATTTGGTTATAGGCTTTGAGATTTTGAAAATAAAAAAATTGTGAGAAGCAGGGATGTCATATTCAATGAGAAAGTGTTGTACAAAGATCTGTTGCTGCAACATGAGAAGAAAGAAAATGATTATGCAATGTTGGATGATATTCCAAACAATGATATTTCAGTGGTTCCTCATGCTCCGCAACAACAACAACAAAAATTACCACAAACTCCTGTGAATGTTAGATGATCTTCAAGGATAAGTAGACCTCCAGAAAGATCTCTCCCTCTTTGTATACTATTTTGTTAACTAATGCCGATGAATCGGAATATTATGATGAAGCTATGTAGGTGGATACCAAGGTTTAGTGGGAGCATGGAATGGAAGAAGAAATGGACTCCTTGTTGAAAAATCAGACTTGGGAATTATGCAAGTTCCCTGCAGGTAAAAATGCTTTACCAAACAAATGGGTTTATAGGCTGAAAGAGGAGGATGGAGGTAAGAAGATATTTAAATCCAGATTAGTTGTAAAGGGATTTGCACAGAAAAAGGGTATTGATTTTGATTATATTTTTTCTCCAGTTGTTAAAATTACTTCTATTCGTATTGTTTTAAGTATTGTGGCTGCTCAAGATTTGCATTTAGAACAGCTTGATGTTAAAACAACCTTTCTCCATGGTGATTTGGAAGAGGAAATATATATGGAACAACTACAAGGATTTGAGGTCAAAGGTAAGGAGAAACTAGTGTACAGATTAAAGAAAAGTTTATATGGCTTGAAGCAAGCACCTCGACAATGGTACTTGAAATTTGATAGTTTTATGGCTGAGCAAGGCTACAATAGGTGTAATTTTGACCATTTTATTTATTTTAAGAGGTTGGATAATGATAGCTACATTATTTTATGTTTATATGTTGATGGCATGCTTGTAGCTGGGTCTAACATGGATCACATAAGTGAGCTAAAACAACAGTTAGCAAAATATTTTGCTATGAAGGATTTTGGGGCAGAAAAAAAAATCCTTGGCATGAAAATTTGTACAGATAGGAAAAACATAATTTTTTTTTTATCTCAGGCTAATTATGTTGAAAAGGTGTTGCAGAGATTTCATATGGAGAATTCAAAAGCTATCAGCACACCTTTTCCTAGTCATGTTAAATTGACTAAGGATATGTTTCCAAAGACACAAGAGGAGGAAGAAAAAATGTCCAAGGTACCATATGCTTCAGTTGTAGGTAGTTTAATTTAAGTCATGGTATGCACAAGACTAGATATTGCACATGTTGTAGGAGTTGTTAGCAGGTATTTGAGTCATCCTAGAGTTGAGCATTAGAATGCGGTAAAATGGATTCTCAGGTACTTGAGAGGTACATCCAATAAATGTTTATGTTTTGGGGACTCTAATACTAATTTAAAAGGCTATGTTGACTCATATTTGGTAGGGGATATAGATACCAAGTGGAGTACCATAGGTTATGTATTTACAGTTGGTGGGACAACAATGAGTTGGATTTCTTGATTGCAAAAGGTGGTTGCTTTATCCACCACAGAGGAAGAGTATGTTGCTGCAACAGAGGCAGCAAAGGAGATGATATGGCTACAAATTTTAATGGATGAATTGGGAAAACAACAGGATAGAAATTACTTGTTTACAGATAGCCAGAGTGCTATACATCTTGCAAAGAATTCTCCCTTGCATTCTAAAAAAAAAAAATACAGTTGAGATATCATTTCATTTGGTCAATGTTGGAGGATGGACAGGTCAAGCTAGACAAGATACCTATAGATTTCAATCTAGCAGATATGTTTATGAAGGCGGTGACAAGGGAGAAGTTGAGCTCCTCTTCATCTTTGGTTGGCCTTCAAGGTTGAATTCAAGTATAACAGAGTAGTAGGGTCCAAGGTAATTATTTCCAGTGGGAGCTATAAGTGTAGCAGTGTCATCTAGGATTAGTCTCCAAGTGGGAGATTGTATTGGTGTGGAGCCTGATCAGTCTCCAAGTGGGAGATTGTTGTTATGTGGCAATTGAACATGCTATACTTTTTTGCATCGTCACCGAAAAAGGAAAAATCAATGAAAAAAGGAAAAAAAAATGTCTTTGTAGAACCCTAATATGGAAGCTTCTAAGCTTGTTAAAATGGGGTTCAGATGGGGGTTATAGGATGATGAAAACACAATTATTCTCAAGATTGTAATAGGTTTTTGCACTAGATAATAAAATTATTGGATGGCTGCGGTTTGGTGGATGTAGCTCGGATTAGGTGAACCACGTTAAATTATTTGTGTTATAATTTATTCTATGTGTGTTTTAGTTTCTATCTTTATTAATTAAATTTGCATTTAATTGTTAGATATCTTCCTTTCTAACCCTAACAGATGTGACTGTCAATCAACTAGTAGGTAATAAAGACCTAAAGATATAAAAAACCCAATGCTATATCATAATAAGGGGAATGGAAATGGAAAGGGGAAAGATTATACTAATGTATGTCATGTATATTCCAATGTGGTTGCATCTTGTGACAATTTGTTAATGGTCATCATTGTCAAAGAACCTAGTGTGGAGTGTGGAATCACCACATGATGTGGAAAGGTCACAATCTAAGGAGCTTCATAACAACCTAGGGCACAACCTACACTTTTGATGTTAGACCCTAGCAACTACAATCTCCTAGACTAGTTAAAGAAAACCCCTACACAAATCTCCATCCTAGAACCGTTGAAGGTATCCTCTACACATAGGGATATACTAGAAAAGTCCTTATCAACTTCCTTCATACATGATAATATGGATACTAAGCAATTCCAAGCTATGATAGGATATATCACCACCCCCATATTCTTACCTTTTCAAAACCAAACCTCCCAACATAACCATCTCACAATCGCGCTTTGTACCTTGAGGCTGTTGTTCACAAGAATAAATTTAAGAGTCCTAGTGGATGGAGGTGTTGGTCTAGACTTTTGCACCATTCAATTAGTCAAAAACTTAAGTTACTCAAAGGATGCCATTGAAATGAAAAAGTGTGTAACCATTAGAGCATATGATGATCTAAAGCTTGTGCCTCAAGGAATAATCAGTCTACATATCCAAGTAGGACTCACCATTGCTGAAACCACCTACCAAGTGCTAGATCTTGACCTTCTTGATAATATTCTTCTTGGTCAACAATGGATCCATGTTGTGCAAGTTGTAGCTTCCATGTACCATCAATGTGTCAAATTCCCTTTTAAGGATAAATAAGTTACCAGCAATGGTGATCTTGATCCATTCTACTATTGTAAGAACCTTGAGGCTAAATTCTACAAGATCTCACAAATACTAAAGAATGATGAAGGGCCCACATCCTCCTCCTCATTTGTTGACCCATTGTACAAAATATACTAGACATCGAGGCAATGATCAAGGATAATGGATGTGGGGATTATAATCTAAGGAAGGATACTTTTTTTCTTGGAGAGTTACCTCTTTCCTCTAAATCTCATGGGAAACCCCAACTTATCAACAAGGTAACTAAAAAATGAAGGTAGCCTTGACCACCTTCACCAAGTGGGGAGACTTAAATAAAGAGGTCATCGATGAGTAAGATGTATCCAAGTTACTATATTAGGATGTCAAACCCATGGTTATTCTTTTAATGGAAGATGATAACAATTTCCTGCAGCTAATGAAGGGGTGGGGGTATAACAAGAATGAAAAGCTTGAGAAAAATGACAACATTTTGCTAGAACCAATCATTGTTGAGAAAAGACCAAAGAATATTGGCTTGGGAGGTACCACTAGCAAGGTGACCCTTCTTGGCAAGGATACTTCTAATAAATGGGTCAAGGCTTCCTCTTGGCTACCTACATCACGCGATAATACCCTAGATGGCTTTCCCCTTGACATCACTAACTTTTTGGAGGATGCCTCCATCTTTATGATAACCACAACATCCTTTACCCCAAATAGCCAAATCTTTGATGTGAAGCTAGTATTACCCCATCTAATTGATTGGGACCGGTGAGGACCACCAATTCTTGATGTGTTCAAAAATGATGAGGCAATCTCTAAATTTATGGGACTTTGTGAAAACTTTCCATGTGTGGATCATAATACAGGGTTTGACATAGAGCTAGATACACAAGTGTACTATGGGGGGATGATTTCCCAATCATAAAATAAATGATATGAGAATAATGTGTAGATCTTTAAGTGAAAACCACACTGTGGCTCTTTTTTATCACAAAATAGTAAAAATAAAGGACACATCCAAAGGTGAAAGCCTCTTTGAGGCATTGGAGGATGAGGGATTCAATCATCCTCTTAGTGCAATGCATCTAGAGAAATCAATAGTACTAGCAAAGAAGGCTACTATAGTGAATGTGGGGATGGAAGAGGCACCAAAGATAACCTTCTATGAGAAATCATTGTTGGATGAAGAGTAGAAAAAAATATCAGCATTCCTCAGATAGCAAAGGAAAAAAATTGAATGGTCCTAGACAAATATTCCTAGACTCAATCCTAAAGTGGTTGTACACCACCTAGAAGTTTATCTGAAAGAAAAACTAGTAAAGTATAAACTAAGAGAGATGCACCCTCAAATAGCATTAATGTTTAAACTAGAATTACTTAAGCTCCTTGGCGCTGGATTTATCTGACTAGTAGATTATCATGAGTGGGTTTCCAACTAGGTGCCAGTCTCCAAACCCACTGGGGGCATCAGAATAAGCACTGACTTTAGGGACTTAGACAAAGCATGTCCGAAAGATGACTTCCCTCTTCCAAATATTGATATCATTATCGATTTAATAGTTGGACATGAAATGTTATCACTCATGGACAAATTTTTAGGTTATAACCAAATCATGATTGCTAAGGAGGATCAACATGAACATCCATTCACATGTTCGTGGGGAACATACTACTGGAATATGATGTCATTTGGATAAATGAATGTTGGAGAAACCTACGAGAGGGTGATGACCTAATCTTTGATGACATGATCCATAAAACTATAAAATTCTATGTGGATGATATTCTAGCTAAGTCAAAGACAAGGAAGGAAAATATAGAGATACTAAGACCACTCTTTGATAGGCTCAAAGAATACAAGGTGTGATTGAATCCAAAAATGTGTGTCTTTGCGGTCACATTAGGTAAGCTCCTTGGGTACATAGTCTCACGAAGAGGGATTGAGATAGATTCAATCAAGGTAAGAAAAATTCTAGATATGGAGCCCCAACAAACATTGAAATAGACGCAAGGTCTACAAGGAAGGTTACAATCTATTAAGAGTTTCATAGCATAGCCATTAGCCAAGATCCACCCCTTTTCTCACCTCCTCCACAAATAAATAACATAGAAGTGCGATGAGAAATGTGATAAAGCCTTTCAACAAATCAAGGTTTATCTACTTAAATCTCTATTCATCATGCCACCAATACCAAACAAGCCTTTGATCTTATAAATCTCAACCACATTAGTGGCATTAGGTGCTCTTCTTGCACAACACAATGAAATAGGAATGGAAAGGGAAATCTACTATATCAATAAGAATTTGGTTGGATATGAGATGAATTTTTCACCCATTGAGAAAGCATTCCTAGCAGTAGTCTTCACTTCATAGAAATTCAAACACTATATGCTTTCACATCAGATAAAGCTCATTGCTAAAATCGATCCATTGAAATATTTTTTGTCCAAGGAAACTTTCACTAGGCGAATGGCTATGTGGGTAATGATATTAATGGAGTTTGAAATAGAGTATGTGGGGAAAAAGGATATTAAGGGACAAGCTATTGTAGACAAACTTGTAGAGGCACCCATCTATGTAGAAAACCCATTGGTGCTTGAATTTCCCAATGAGTTAGTATTTTTCCTTGACATAGTGGATTAACAGAAGATGTACTTTGATGGATTGCATACCCAACATGAATTATGGAAAAGAATTATCTTCATCACCCCTCAAGTTGGTTGTATTTCCAAGTCATATTGGCTATCATTTCAATGCACCAATAATATTTTCAACTATGAAGCTCTCATAATAGGATTGAGAATAGTAGTACAGTGGTAGATACAAGAATTAAAGGTATATGGGGATTCATAGATTATTGTAAATCAAGTCAATGATGATTATCAAACCAAAGATGATAAGCTTGTGCCTTACAAGATGGTAGAAAGCCTCAAGGACTTCTTTATTGATATCACATTTGATAAAATACCTCATGTCAATAATTGAGCAGCTAATGCCATGGTAGCCATTAGGTCTTTGTTATACATGCCACACAATGTTCTTCAATGTTAATTCCTTGTAGAGCACCTTCTCGTATAAACTTTCAAAATACCCAAATCCAAATTTATCCTGGAAATCACTAGTCCTAGTTCCCCATGGTATCATGACATCTTCACCTACCTAAAAAGTGGTATCCTTCCCACTAAAATTACCACAAACCTTAAGAAATCATTTGTTAAGAAAGCCTCTTGATTCGTCATCCTAGGAGATACCTTGTACCACCAAAGTATTGAGGGGATATTATTATGATGTTGTAACCAAGAGGAAGCCCTAATCATATTAAGAAAAGTGCACAAAGGCATTTGCAGTTCACATTCTTGTGGTATGAACTTATCCAAGAAATTTTTGAGGATGGGGTAATACTTTTCAACCACAAAATGGGAGGCTCATCAATTCATGAAGAAGTGTAGGTAGTTCCAACATCATGGGGACCTTATACATGCTCTAGCTCAAGAGTTGTAACTGATTGTTACACCTTGGCCCTTCTTGTAGTGGAGACTCTACCTCATAGGAAAGATTACCCCCACCTTGTCTAATGGTCATAAATTAATCATCACGGCCACTGAGTACTTCATAAAGTGGGTGGAAGCTATCCCTATGACTTACATCATGGGGAAACAAATCTACAAGTTCATCTTGAACTACCTTATTTTTCACTACAATGTTTTACAAGCCCTTATCTCAGATAATTGGAACACCTTTCAAAAATCAAGATGTAAGAGAGTTATGCCAATGATTTAATATCCAACACCGAATCTCTACTCCCTATTACCCCCAAGGTAATGGTTAAGTTGATGCATCAAACAAGACCATTCTAAAAATTCTTGAGAAGGTCAATGAAGTTGGTTGTGACTAGAATTTGTAATTAAATCCTACCTTATGGGCCTATAGAACTAGTATCCACATGCCTACAGGTGCAACCCCCTTCTCCCTAGTCCATGGATCTGAAGCCATTCTACCCATTAAGGTCGAGATCCCCTCACCTAAAGTGTCACTACAAAATCTAATCATTAATGAAGAATACAAGGTGTCTTTGTTGAATGAGTTAGAGTTCTTGGATGAGCATCACCTTAATTCCTTGAATCATTTGCAAGCATACCAAAACTAACTAGAAAAGGAGCTATAAAAATAAAATCAATAGTCGGTCCTTCTAGGTGGGAGATCTTGTCCTCAAGTAGAATAAGAAGAATATGTTAGATTAGGATAGCAAAGGGAAATTTGAGCCTAATTGGTTAGAACCAATTTTTTGTCATAAAAAGATAAGGATCAGAAGCCTATTAGTCATCAATGCCTCAAGGAGAACCCTTGTAGGATCTGATCAATATTTTTCATCTAAAAAATTTTTATGCCTAGGCTTGAAGGGTATAAATCCAAAAAATATAAAAATATAAAAAAATAACAAAATCCCAAAAATAAGAAAAAGGATTTAAAATAGTAAAGAAAAAAAATCATCCTCTAGTGAAAACCACTCTTGTGGTGCTTTGGGAAAGTACCTTGGTGAAAACCTAGAAAATAGGTGCCTTCCATAAATAAGCACCTCCATCTATCAGTGGCGCTTTAGCTTATCCTACTTCACCATTTGTCCCATCCATCCATCACATCCACTAATCCTATGTATTCCATCACCAATCCATGGCCATATCATATTACCCTTTAGTACCACTAGGCACATTCCTAAGGTTATTTTTTCCTACCTATATTGAGGTAGTCTATCACATCACATTGGGGGTAATTCTTCCATCAGATTGGGTTCCATTATATCTCAAGGTTATTCAAAATCTCTCGAAAAATACCAAAACATTTGAAAGCCTCATCAAAATTCAAGAACACTTGAAAAATAATCAAAATCCAAAAACATCAAAATCTTGTATAGAGAAAAATCCAAAAAACATTTAAAACGATGCAAATTCATGTGTAAGGGGGGAAATCAGGAAGACATGATAGATCAGATTGATGACTAGAAACTTATCTAAACAAAATAATACTAATTGATTTATTCCCATTACTCACAAAATGTAACTATAAAATCAAGAATTCAAGAAAAAAATTGACAAAAAATAATAACAATGAATTCAAAATGAAATAGCTTTACCATCCTATGTTAGATTTTTTTTGTATTGACATATGTTGGATTGTTCAATTCAATATGAAGCCTCCATTGTGTGTGTGAGAGATTGAAGAACATGTGTGTGTTGATAAAAAAATTAAGATATTGGAATTACTTCTGTGTGATGATGAAAATTGTTAGATGCAAACAAGATAAATGTAATTGAAATTAGAATCTAAGCTAAGATCAAGAACATAAATCTAAGATCTAAATCCTACACTTACCAAATCAAACTAAGCTATTGAAAACATATTAAGAAATTCCATGATTACCAAATTGAGTGTAAACAAAAGTAAAGTGTTGTCATCCTGTATCAGGGCGTGTTGTCTATTGTTGGATTGTTCGAATCACTATAAAGCCTCCATAGTTCGTGTGAAAATATTTGATGAATGATACGTGTTGGTTGACCAAAGAAAGGTTGAAGCTCTATCAATGGTGATCTTGACAATACTTTGTTGCATAAGTTATATTGAATCTTCAATCCTTTTTTGTGAGGAAAGAGGTTTGTTATATAGAAAATGAGATTGGAAACAAATGACCAGGATTCAAAAATGTTGGATCAATATCAACGGTTGAAAGTTGTTAAGAGGAAATAGACGTGAATAGATTGTGCAACATTGATTGCACAATTTGTGTGATTGAGGAATATATTGGTTAGTAAGGATTTAGATTGATCAGTCAAGTTTTAGATGGTTTAGTTAGGAAATAGATTGATTAGTCAGAAAATTAGATTGCTTAGTCAACAATCGTAATTTGCTAAATCAAAAACTGGGTGAGGAAAATTGATTAATTGATTTAATTAATTAATTCCTTTTTGGAGTTGAACATGCAAATCAAGTTTTAATTTTGCAAACAAAGTTGCATTAGTTTAATTTGATTTTTGATGAATGATTTGAATAGTTTAATTTAATTTATTCAAAATTTTGATGGAAAGTGTCGTAGTTAAATTATTATGATTTAATAATTCAATTAACTTATGGGAATAAGGTGATTTAGTGGCATAATTGAATATTTGGTGTTATTTAATCAATCTAGATGAAATAATTTGAGATTAGGACTTCATTAAATAAATTTAATTTATTTAATTGGTCGAAATGAAGAAACAAAATTAATCAAATAATGTTTTTTTATTTAATTAATACCAAAAAAGGGTTTTTAGGGCTTTATTAAATAAATGGAATTTATTTAATTTGTCAAAAATGACAAAAAAGTGAATTAATTAAATAATGTTGTTTTACAATTAATAGAGGAAATTAGGGTTTTAGATGCTTTTGTGATGTTTCAGGATGGTGTGGGATGTTGCAGGATGTTGTGAGATGTTTCCAAGATGTTGTGAGACATTGCAAGATGTTTTTGAGATGTTGCGAGATGTTACAGGATGTTGTTCAATGTTGTTCAAAGTTGTTTAGGGTTTGTGGTAGGTGTTAGATTGATTATACATGTCTACATTTTTCCCCTCTTTGATACAAAGTACTAGTTACTTTGTTTCAAAGATTTTATTGATAAGATCAAGTTTTTTTGAAAAAAAATTATACCCCACTGTGCCCGTGCCCTTGTGTTCAGTGGAATGATGGTAGGACTCTTTCATACCCCCTCGAGAGGTTGGCTAAAAATTTTGAGTTTGAGGTCAGGCTCATGATCCTGTTTTATTTCAGTTTCGATGTGTTTAGGATAAAGAATTAGGTCTATAGGTCCTTCATTTCTCATTTCAATTTTTCTAGGAGCTTCTAGTTTGAAAGTAGGAAGGTTTTCTAATTAAAAATTAGGTTTTCCTAGGTGAAATTAGGGTTTATTGATGTTTAATATAGGAAATTAAGCTTCTAATTGGCTCATTTTTGCTTTGATCTTATAGCTAATGCTTGTCTCTATATTTCCCATTTTGTCAGTTGTCGAGGAGAAATGCCAAGGATTCAAGGGGCCCCACATCGTTCAAACCTGGTTCGGGAGTTTAGATGGCCCGTCAATGTTGGTGGCCTAGTATGTACCTTGTTGCTTCTTGTTTTCATCTTGTTACATTCTCATATTACATGTACAAAGTTTCTTGAGTCAATAGAAAAGTTTTAGTGATTTTAGAGCATCTACATCATTTTTCTTGAATTTGATAGGTTAGAAGCTCACACTTGACCTTTAAACCATTTCCCTTGCTATAAAGCCTCGTATTTGACTTAAAACCTTACATTTGTTTCATGCACTTGCTCTAAAACCTCACTTCTGCTTTAAAACCATGTATTTGTTTATTATTTTCATTGTTTCCTCACACTTGCTAAAGAACCTCACACTTTCTCTAAACCCTTGCATCTGATATTCTCGTCTTTGGTTTAAAACCTCACACTTGACATAAAACATCACTTTTGTTTGGTGTTTAGCATTCGCTCAAAACTTGTGCACTTGACTTAAAACCTTGCATTTGATTCATACACTTGCTCTAAACCTCTGCATGTCCTTTTGTTTCATTTAAACCCTACTAGAATTTGCTTGTTTGTCATCATAAGTGTTTTCTTTCATTGTGTTTTGTTTTTCTTTAGATGTTCAGAGTGAAACCATAGCGTTGTGGATTAAAATGATTGTAGGTGGTCTTCAAACCACTATAGCCAAGGGAGAGACGACCTAGGGACCTCTTTGATCTGATTTCCCATTTTAGTGTTCTGGAGCAAGACTTTCTAGATGTAGTTGGAATTTGTTATATATGTTACATGCCTCCCATCTAGATTCACACAATGACAATGACCATGCTCATGGAGTGGTGGAATTTTGAGACGTCCTCATTTAATTTTCCTATAGGAGAGGTGACTATTACCCTCGAGCATGCGTGGAGGATACTTTTCCTTCCTATTCACCACAAGCTTGTTACATATCATGTTTGACATGATACCCATGCCATGAAATATGTGTTAAGTGTTAGACACTTGGAGGTGCATCGATCGGAAATTGATTTGTCTAAGTTTTTTGGTAGTGAAGACCCTATTTCACTTGTCCTTTGTGGTTTGGTTTTAGGACTAACTATTCTTGATAGGAGAGGTCAACAATTTCCTATAGGTTTGGGCATATGAATTGAGAGTATGTCTGAGCATGGGATGAGGTATGCTTTGGGTTCGTGTCTTCTTGTCCAAATTTATAGAGGTATGCACAAGGTTTTGTATCAAGGTGGGAAATCTATTTCTGTAGGTGTTTCTCTTTTGCATGTTTGGGCTTGGGAGCACATTGTAGTTTCTTGACCCAATGGGATATAGGATCATTCTCCTAATGATATTTTCTCATATTTTTATGGAGATTTCATGCACTACACCTTTCTTGGGGATCTTCCCTATTGGCGTCATGTTTTTGATGAGATGCCAAGTTTTTTGTGGAGACGTTCTATGGGCTATGAGGCATGGTCAGAGGATCCAGAGTAGCTTGTTTACTATTGATAGACTCAATGGTTAATTAGTCATTCTTATTCTATGCTAGAGTGTACTTACCAGACAGATTATGTCATTATTTTGAAGAGAGACAGGTCTGATTTTCTGATGCTTATGAGGCTTGATTTGGTCAGACCACTAGAGAGGTTTGTGTATGGGGTATTTGGGAAGATACAGATATTGTTGTTGCTGAGTTTAGAGTAGTTTCCCTAGTTGGTTGGGGTTGGCTAGTTGGTTTAGAAGATCTAGGTACTACTCTTGATTATGATTAGTGGTGGGAATGACACAGGCCATTGAGGTTCACTGATCCTAGCAATGATCAAACTTTGGGTAGAGTAGGTATTACAGGTCATCACAGGGAGCAACAATGTATTGAGGTTCTTAAAAAGCAATTGGATAGGGCCTAATGTGATGGGGCATAGGGTGGTTAGGATGAGCACATTCCTTAGGCATAGGGTCATGGATAGGTTTCGGGCCCCCCTCCACCACCTAGGGATGGAGATATACTAGTAGCCTAAATGACTATTGCTAGAGAGACAGAGATAGTGTGGCGATAGGATACAGAGGCTCAAGTAGACATTTTAAGGGCTGAGCAAGATAGTGAGAGCAGTCGAAAGCATGTTTAAGAGGATCAAGTATAGTTACTTACAACAAAGAAAGCTACTCTCAAGGTAGAGTGTGATAGTATGTAAGTTGAGAGAGATTGATTCTTATAGATGTATACATACTATCAAACTTTTTATGATGCTACTATTCCTACAGAAAATTGAGATCCATGGTTTGAAGAGCCTAGTTTTGTGGGTGATGGTGGTGGTGAGGAGGGTGGTCACCCTTTTAGATAGCCTAATCTAGTTGGTGGTCCACATCTTGGTCTATAGGGTTTTGTTCTTCCTGTTGGGCAGTATTACTTTTCATACTTGATATTCATGATGCTCATTTCTCAGATACATATTTCAAACATGATTTTGGTATATATTCATTAGCCTATTTGATTCCTCATATATGTATGTGTTTGTGTTTGTGTGTGTGTGTGTGTGTGCGCGCGTGTGTGTTTGTGTGTGTGTGTCTATGTGTGTGTGTGTGTCTATGTGTGTGTGTGTGTCTATGTGTGTGTGTATCATTTTGTATTATCCTATCACACTTGTTTCACTGATGATGATGTACTATGACATTATCCCTTTTTTGATGATGATATATATGAGATATACCCTCTACAATTCAACTTCATTTTATGCTTATGTCATGATCCTAGATGACAATGCATGATAATGTATGTTTATGTATGTTTTTGATGTATACATATGATATGGATGGATGAATCATACTTTTGTTCATATGATTTTTATTATGGATTATAAATATACCATTGTGAGATATCTTGTTTATGTGATGATATGTATGTATTCCCCATACATGATACATGATGTTTTTACTAGTTTATTATCATCATGATGTGTATTGACGACATTGTTGATGCAAGATGGATATGGTACTAATGACATTGCTATGCAGGATGGATGTTAGTTAGAAGAAATATATGATGGTGGATAGAAATTTTATGTTGTTAGTAGTTGATTATGTTGCTTTGGATTTACTTGGAGACTTCATAGTTTTGGACAATCTTGTTTGATGTAGCAAACAAATATGATGCACTAGGGTATTAATGACCAAGGTTACTTTGTATCTATTATGTGGACTTTGACTCTAAAAACAAAGATTATTCTTGTTCATACCAGACATACATAAACTTTATTTAAATTATATAGTTGGGATCCATTTAAAAAAAATTCAAACCAGTAACATAGAGAGGTATAAGACACCTATAATGCAGCTACTTCATGATTTTTTTCAATACAACTCTTATACACTCAATAAAGAAAGTATTCTCCATAGTATTATTACAAAAATATCTTACAAACAATAAATCAAAATGATGCTCAACTTCCCCCATTCCTTCTTCTCTAAATCCTTATGGACATCCTTGAGAGATCCTAGGAATAAGTCAATAAAATAAATCATAAAAATAGAATACAAAAAGATAAAAACAAAGTTGTAGTGTCACTTGCCATATCTGTTTGAGGTTTCAGGACTATTATCCATTTTTTATCATGTTTATCGTAGGAATGGATCCATTAAGGCATATCTCAGGATGTTGTTGATGAACTATCAAAA
>VDFB02166703.1:0-25457 GCA_007258455.2 Sequoia sempervirens | reverse complement strand
TGCTCTCTATGTTGATGCTTGCATTAGATAAAGTTTCCCCCAATATTATAGAGGTATCCATGATATGTTTAGATCCCTTAATTGTTGAATAACCAATACATTGATGCTTAGGATTTCCAATAATCAGTGTTAACTCTTAAATTTGCACCCTTATTAGGTTGCAAAAACTTGATACCTTAGAGAAACGTGGGAAATTTTCCAAGTTGTGGGTCACCTTAAAATGAAAAAGAACCTCCAGAGAAGGCCGACTTCCTAGGAATATCACCTAAAATATTAATTTGATAAGGAAAAGGGTAAGAATATGCTTGCATAAAATGAAAAGGAGAAAATAATGATAAAACTGGGTGATACACCAAACTGTTAAGAGTTATGAAACACTAGGACTGTTATACACTTGGTTACTTTTGATGAAAATTGAAAATACATAGCCTGTTAGTGTAAGTTTACGCATAAATATTTCATGAATAGGTCTATTCTACATATATTCTCAAGAAGGAAAGACAACCTTTCACAAACTAGAGGTTTCTATGCAATTTTGAGACACAATTCATAACTTGCATATTCCTACTTTTGCAAAAAAGGCATAAAATGAGACAAAGTTAAAGGAGAAGGAAATTATCACAAAGAACTCAATCAATCACCTGAAATGCACAATTCTTTGCAAGAAACAAGAAGATAAAAGTACTCTTCAATGATCTCCAATGTAAAAATCTATATTTCACACTCCAAAAGAATGAGTTACAAAAGATGCTCAAAAATTGTTGCAAAGGACTATACTAGTCACAATCTCCAAAAGTTTTGCATAATTAGAATTGAGTCCAAAAATGAGATGCAAAATTGACTAAGTAGTCATCTCCAACAACTTGGGTCGGATGCACATAATCAACCTAGAATATAGCTCCTAAATCATCTCCAAGAGGGCTTCAAATGGCTGAAAAAGTCATGAAAGACTTAATCAAACCATTAAATCCACTCACAAGTGTCTCAAACTGAGTCAACATGCCTAAATTCCCTCCAAAAAAACAACTAAATGCTCCCTATATGCTTGGCATATGTTGGCAACTAAAAAATAATTTCCCCTTGTTTGTGGCACGCCATCAACTCAAACAAATCTTCATTTCCCTTTATGACTTAATCATAATAGCACATGCTCCTATTTCTTTACATTTAAAGGTAAATGTTTTGAATTAAATGATTTATAATTCATCATTTAAACTCAAACATTTTACAACATAAAGTGAATGAAAAAAATAAGGGAAAAGAGAGTCTTTAACTCCAATATTGCTATGCATTGAACACCACTATATTTCTTGCATTAAAGGAATACTAGGTCAAAAATATTTATAACATATCTTTAAGAATTAGAATTTTACAATATAAATCATGCAGAAAATAAAAAGACCCTAACCTCCAATGTAAAAAGAAATGGTCAAGGCGACCATACACTTGTAAATTGGAAATTTTTAAAACCTAAGTCATAAGACTTAGTCTTTATGGCACAAAACAAGAGAAAAGTAGAATTCATCATAAAATTCTATGAAGGCATTTTAATTGATACTTATTTTTGAAAATAAAAACAAAAATGCCACATTACCATCGATCCTATTAGAGTTGTCAACCCTAAATCAAAAGAATGTATTTTCCTTCATTCATTTTGTTAGAAACTTCTCTAAGAAGTTATGCTACCAGTGAGGAGGGTTTCTTTGGAACTTGAGATTTTTGGAGACCATAGAGGCATTTCTATCTCTTCTTTCTAAAATTCGAGCTTCCTTGTGCTTGGAGCCACCATTATTGAGCTGTTGAAGATTTTATTGGAGGATTTTTGGAAACAGATCGTACTAGGTAAGATCTATTATACAAAAAATGCATTTTAATTATTTCTTGTAAATGAACATATTGTATCGAGCTCTACAATATAGCAAAGATGAGCATTTTTTGTTTCTCTGTACTTCACAATAATTTCTTGTATTTATGAACTCCAATGCACACGCAAGTTGTGATTCTTCTTGGATATTCTTTAGTTGTTTACTTCCATGGCTGCGGCCATTTGGGTAAAAAAAAATTTGAGCTAATTTAAGCTCGGCCCTAGAGTTTGTATCTTTTGCAGATTTCTAGAGACTTTCATTTAATGGCCATTCTGGGTCACTTATATCTCTCAAAATATTTGTATATTTCATGGAATTTATGTATTTCCACATTAAGGCTTTGCATTTTCAAGATTTCTTATGGTTGTGTTATCTGTTGACCAATAATGTCAGAATCTCCTTCACTATGATAAGGTTGCACAAAATTATAATATGAATGAGACTTAATGAGATGCCTCAGTTAGTTGAAATAGGGGGCTATCTTAGTTATTTCACCACAAGAAAAGCTACCTTAAATTTTTCATTAAGTATTTTTTTAAAATTTGTAAAATACCCTACCACTTTCATCTCTCAAGCCATTTTCTCCATTATTTGTATTTGACACAATTAATCATAAGCTTCTTGAAGCTCTGTTTTACCCTTATAACTGAAATCAGTTGCTCTCTGAAATTCATTTTTCTTGTAAGATATTTTCCAAAATTTCTTATCCTATGCATCATCTTCAGGTAGAACGAAATTATATGACCCTTATAGACTAAACTTTCTAATTTTTTCTTTAATCTCTTAGCTTTGATATTCATTTTCAATCCCTCCTCAAATTCATTGTGACTGAACATTTATAGTGGAATGTAGTCAAGATGCAATTCCATATTCACTGTTCAACAAATAGCAACATGACACAAGATCTACTGAGATAATGTGTCATTTTGATTGTCATTGTTCACTTTTCTTGAATATTTGTGATACTTATAGGTCTTTTGTTTTATCTTTATTCTTTGTTATAACTATGGATTAGAACTCCTTTATGTGCCACTCTTATCAAGTTTTATGTTGTTCATATTTTTGATACCTTTGACTTGCTCATACAGGTGATGCTATAAAATATGCATGGTCTTGAAGCCTTACTATACTTGATGAATGCATTTGTTGGTCCCTTATCAGCTCTCTATGTCTTATTCACTGATCTTTATCCATAAAACATTGCTAACAAATACTCAAACACCTTGCTAGTTAAAACAAAAGACATAAATCAAGCATGGTTCTTATAGATAACCACATGATATGAATAGAACACAATCCTCTTAGAAAGATGAAAAGTTGCTTAATTTAATGACTGCTTCCAACTTCATATGATTGTGACTTAGCTAGTCAATCCTTCATTTGATACCTTAAGTTGGCCAAATGTCAAAACTTTTACTTAGTCAGTGTTATCACTACATGCTTGTTCATGATCTCTTGGGTTGTATGCTATAACAAATATCATTATATTTGAATGGTTGCTTCATCCATGACTTGTTTTTCATGCAATGGATTATCTTTCTTTTATTCTTCTTAATAGTCATAACACTCTTGAAACCTCTAAGATATTCTTATGCTTTCATCTGTAATAGGAGATTTTTGTGACATTCAGCCAATACATTGTGATTGGATCTTTGTACACCATTAGCATCTTAAAGCAATGTTAAATCCACTATATCCAGTCAGTTAGGCTTGAAAGTGATAACGGTCAAGTGCTACTTTTATGTTATCTTGAAAGGTGGATCATTGCACTCCTTCTTAAAGTGACGTCCAAAGTCAACTTTTCATTGCAATTCATGCTATCATGATACCTATTGAATGATCTTACTATTTTATGCTCTTCCATTGTTTCAATGAGAAAATATTTGTCAGTGACATACCATAATTGCAATCTACATTTTCAAAAGTTGTATATTTTAAACATGGTAATCTGCATGGATGCACTGAAGTGTACTTTAATAGTTGTGCATAAATAATGAGTTGGGCTCAACCCTTGCGGGAGCCACATTTCCACCACTCATAATCTGAAAATATGAAATTGCATCTATAGCAGCACATGAAACAAACAAGTTAGAAAAAAATGAATACTTTGATGTGATATCTCGATGGCTTCAGTGTTTTCTCTAATATATTCAACATATGGATGTTCCTATTTAATTCACATCAAGACAAACTTATGGATGGATAGGTAAATGTTCATGTATGGTGTATGACCTTTCATTGCTTAGAACATAGTTCTAACCCATTTCTTACCATCCTATGCAAGAAACCATAACACCAAGGACTAGAAGGAGCTATGATGAGAAAGGCAACATTAACAGAAACTGGACCAACTAACAAGAACCAGTTTAAGGCAATGACTAGTTATCCTCCCTATATTTTTTCCTTTAAACATTTACTTATTCATGTATAACTTATTCTTGATGTATATTGAATAGGAAAAGTCGGTTTTCACGGCTTGTGTGAAAGACATGTATATTATTACATTCAATAAAGATTACATTTTTTAGAAAAGATTTGTACAATCTTTCTATGTTTCATACATTTATATAAATGTAATGATTTTAAATTCTTGCAATCTTTTGAGGTTATTTCATTTGTATAATTGAATGCAACATAGGGAGGTTAAAAATGTACCATTTGTATGAAAGTTTAGAGGGTTCTACCTGATTGAACCTATAGGTGAAAATCTGGTAATAATCAGCACTGGTTCTAGGATACACTATTTATGTAGGCCTAATCCTCTGTCTTTATACTGAATCCATTGGAAAATTTTATTTGCAATATGATATGTCTTACCTTGGAAACAAGGTTCTAATCCTTATCTAGTTTGTTGTGGATCTTCAAATGTGGTAAGCTCTTCATTTATAGGATCCTTCATATGTGGGATAACTTCCTGAATGATATTATCAACTTGATCTTGTGAAATATCAGATTTTGATGGCTCTTCAAAATATATTGGTGTTTCTTTGACTATTGTATACCCAATGCTCTTCTACTCATGATTGATAGTTATCTTTCCCGATTTCAAGATATTGTGCTCCATATTTTAATGCTCAATATCTTCAATCTTCTTGTAGGATGTTTTTGACCTTAATGCTTCTTCTTGATCAATTTCGGATATGTCTATAGATTCTGCTATGCTTTGATCATGTGTAAAGATGTTAAGAGTAGGTGACTCTTATTCCTTTTTTATGATATCAAGAGTATGAGACTCTTGTTTTGGAGGAAGATCATCTACATGTCCATTAGGAGTAAGCATCTCATGGGTAGGTGTATGTGTGGTTAGTATATGGATTTTTTGTTCTTTTGGAAAACCTTGGATGTCTTGGAATATACATGCCAAGTCATTGTAGTATTTTGATGATAGTGATTCTTGATCTTGACTTTGTGTGGTATTATCTTTGATGTGCTTTGGATCACATTCTTGATATGGATCAATTTCAAAGAAAGTATTTCTTGTAAGGGATCCATGGATTTTCTAAAAATTGGGCATATGGGTGATAGTTCTTGGTTTAGATTATGTAACTTCCATCGAGCATACCCCTGAGAATCAACATTGCACAACAATTTTTTTTTATAAATAATACAAAGTAAACATGCATTAACATT
Organism: Sequoia sempervirens; assembly: GCA_007258455.2. Taxonomy (NCBI): domain Eukaryota; kingdom Viridiplantae; phylum Streptophyta; class Pinopsida; order Cupressales; family Cupressaceae; genus Sequoia; species Sequoia sempervirens. The sequence goes on along the minus strand of VDFB02166703.1, from coordinate 19,962 downwards.
AAATACATTTACATTGCACATAAACAACTTAACGTTACATTCTTTGGGGCACACGAGGTCACATCGCAACACAACAAGAACAAAAGTAAAAGACAATTATTAAAAAACTTAACCAATTATATGACAATAATCATTAATAAAGGTACATCCATAAACCAAGAGTGAAAGTATCACTACATCCCATATTACAATCATATAGTATCCCATCCAATAATGTTACAAAGGATCCTAACTATTACATCATTGTTTAAACATAAGATTACATGTTCTCAATAATGAGTTACAATCCACTTCCCAAACAAGTGGGATGATACAAAGTACAATGATAAATGAATTTACAAATGATCCACTGGAACAAACTCCAACTGAAGGAATGCTACGAACAAAGGATGTTGATGGGGAACCCAACGGGTGCGGAGCACGTTCCACCCAACCATGTGAGTTATAAATAACTCACCGCCCGTGCTCAGAGGTGACAAGGAAGTTAACTCGACCATGATTGTCAAACCGACACCATGAACAACAAAGTACAACTACAAATACAGACTCAAGGTTTACCATGACATAATCCACAATAATCATGGATCAACATAATAAGATTAACGCTATGAAACTCATCACAAAAAAACATATCAATGAAAATTACACGAGTCACCAAAGAACATTCATAAATCATTCTCACAAGAGTCTGACTCAGCAATAAAAGTACAAAAACCAGAAGGACTGATACAACATCCAAAATCCAAAATACATTTCCAAAGGCAATAAGCAACAAGGCAAACGGGTGTCTAGTGGAGAGTGTCATTGCAAAGCTCTCATGGGATCTCTTGGCCCTTCCTCCAACTTGAGGCATCGGCACCCATCTATGGATCTCCTGGATCTTCCTCCTACTTGAGGCGCCGACACCATAGGGTAGCTCATGCGGAGCCGATAACCTCTCATGAAGACGAGATTACGACTTTGCCGACCACGACCGTCTCAGTCTATCATTAGTCTATAATAGCCCTAATGCATAGACGAGGTATCCAATATTTATTATCTTGTGTGTTTTACTACCCATCCCCCTAAATTCTATTTTTAGGTTATCACTTGTTTAACTACTCTTACGTGGGTTCTCTTGTGCACTTCCTTTTACCCGAGGCGCCGACCCCCACGAAGAGCCACTCTCCCTAAGACCCTTAACATAAATCAAAACCAGGCAAGGGTTGAACTACAACATATAAAGCATAATACTCAAAACAAGAACATGCGAGGCATTAACCCTCTCGCGATAACTCATAACCAAAAGTCTTAACAAAACCGTTCAACCCTTCCAAGCATATAACCAATAAGTTTCAAATCCAAAAGTATAACCCAAAATGAGGATAACATAAAAAAATAAATATGCCTCTAGAACAAGGTTTCATAATCAACAACGGGGTTCCCACTTTGATACAAAAAGGGCCAAAGCAAAAATAGAATGCAAATGCACATAGTTCGTGAACTCAAGCACCAAATCAACTTTAATCGAAGCAGTTACGAAAAGAAGCACAACAGTTTTCTCATGATCAAATTATTTAATTCTTAAAAAGCAGAGAACATTAGATATATATAAATAATACATTAAATTTTATTATAATAAAATCATTAATATTTTATTTCCAAAGAAAATTACATTTCTTTATTTTCTTTATTTATTTATTTTTAAATAATAAATATATATTTAAATATATATATATATATATATAAATATATATATTTATAAAAAAAAACAAACAATAATAAATATATATATATATAATGAATTGTGAATATGAAGCAAGTGGGGATCAAGAGCCTCCTCGAAGGGGTCCGCTAGCCATGCCGCAGAACAATAGTCTCAGGCATTGATATCGCCCTTCCTAAACCCCAAAACAATGAAATTTTATTTTATTTTTATTTTTTAAAACAAACATAGAATTTTAATAAAATAAACCTCCGTCCCTGGTACGGATTCCGACGGCCATTACGGCCAAAATTCAATTTTAAACAACAATTTCAAATACTTTACAAAGCACGAAAAATAATTTATTTATATACATATGTATGTATAAATATATACGAAATTTGTATATATATATATATACACATATATATAATATATTTATATATACATTCCAGATGAACAAATATCCCAGCTACAGGTACAGAGGATAGAAGAACAGCATAAAAATAACTTATATAAATATATATATATATATATATATGAATATATATATATATAAAGGATATATTTTCATAATCCCAGAATAAATTGTTCTCAAAGAAAACTATGTGAATTCTAAAAAAAAACAACAGAATCAATTTAAGAACATATAGTTTATTTTCACAAACTCAACATTATTTTCACACAGCCAAATTGAAAGAATATCCATAGAGTAATTCACATAGACAATCTTTTTAATTTCTTCAGTAATTTTCACTATTCAATAAATTTCTCTTTCCTAAGGTTTCATTTTCTTTCACCAAATAATCTAATTATTTTTTTGTTTTCTTTAAATCAGAAGACTAGAGAAGAAGTAGATAAAATTTGGAGTCCTGCGCTTATTTGAGAAGCTGATGATGCCTGCTTGAATCCAATGGCCTTTACGAAGAGCTTCTCGTTCCTGCTTCGAAATCTCCTCTCCAGAATACCGAGCTCGAATTCGAATCCAATCTTTTATTCAAAAAACTCTCCCCAAAATCATGCCAGCAAAAGATTAAAAAAAAAACCCTTTCTAGAATCCCCAAAGAACTATTCAATTCCAAAAGAACTGACAAATCCCTTTCCAGAAAACTTTCAGAAGATCCCCACATTCAAAATCATTATTTTTATTTTATTCTTTTCAACTTTTGTCACAATCTTCCCGTGTGTGAAAACTCACAAATTTTTCCCATTTCATAAAAGATGCCTCTTTCCTTTTTGAAAGCTCTAAAGAAAAATCCAATATAAAGAAACTTTCTAATTTAATTCCAGTTATGTTTCCTTTTTATCAATACTTTCGTTTTAAATTTCCTTTTTCAACTTTACTTGCTATGCTCATACTTAATAATTATCCTCAACAAGATAATTAATTAAAATAATAAACACAATTTAATATTTAATTAACATTTAATAAAACACGACTTTTAAAATAAATAAAACATTTAAATATTTAAATACAATTTAATCTAATATTTTAATAAACAATTATTACCACCATTTAATTAAATAAATCACAACATATAAAATACCAACATAAATAAAATACAACAATACACAAACATGACCCACAAAGAACGACAACTACAAGAACGTACAATACCATTCAATTTGACGGTTTGACAACATGGGACGGGATGACTTCATTGTCACCTCTGTTTCAACATTTAACCGTTGGGCTATTGGTGCTCGCCCTGTCCTGCCGAAGCAGGTGGAATCGAGACTTTGTACCTACAATCCCTGCATACAAACGAAGTCGTGTACATGTGCATACATATATAAAATCAAAGCATTCCATTGTGAGAAGGAATCGCAGCATAACAGAGCACTCGCAAACGAGTGATGCTACACTGTCCTTCATCACATCTATCCTAACAATTATAATATAACTGATAAAATAACATTTCTAACTAACAAAACACATCATAACATAATTTACGAAATTAATGCATCGCAATGTTACTAAAATCAAACTAATATCACCAACCACAATATCATATCAATAACCATGTCTTCGAATGTATAAGCATGAACAATGAAGTCTACTAACCAAACCAAACAATAACAGTACCAACATAGTATCAAAGTATCTAGTCAAAGCATAAAAACTAATGAGTCCAACTAGCAACTAGGAGGGTTATTACATAGATTTTGTGCATTGGGTATAAGTGTTGGATTAAGAGTCTCTTGATCATCAATATATAATTTCATGAGGTTGGATGATGCTAATATATCTTGGATTGGATCATTGCTAGACTCGGGTGATTGATTTTGATCATGCTTGGGACTAAATTCTTGATGTACATGTTCTCTTACTCACTAGATGATGTAGAGATAGCCTCAATGTGATCAGTGATAGATAGCTATTGATCATTGTTTTCAAATTTTGAGTTTGAGATATTATTTTTGTTGTCATTGGTAGATGGCCCTTGAACATTAATAGCTATTTCTCCTTGATCAATAATGTATTGGATGAGATGTTTGAGTGTAGAACATATGTTCATTGGGCGACCCTTGATTTTGTGGAACTCACATTGTTCGTACTTGTTATACCAAGGAATTTTAAAGTTTGGTTCACCATAAGTTAGATTGGTGTTGATTTTGATAAGTCCTTGTTGTACTAATTTGTGCATGATTACCTCTAAAGTCTCTCCCAAAGGGGTAAATTTCCTTCTTGGTTGGTAATCTTTCCTCTATGGCTTTTCTTGATTATTTTTCTCTTGATTTTGTGGAACTCCTTGATACAGTGTTTGAGGTAAATTTTGATATTGCATTTGAGGTACACCTTGATGTTGTGGAAATCCATGATATTGCGATTGAGGTAAATTTTGATATTGTACTTGAGGTACAAAATGGTGTTGTGGAAGTTCTTGATAATGTGTATATTGGAAGTGTTATTGATGTGGATATTGAGGTGTTTATGGAATAATGTTTGTTGGTTGTGGATATGTAATGTTTTTACCTTGAATGAGTCATTGATGATATGTTGTATTTTGACCTTGTTTAATTTCCTCAATCTTTGCATAAATTTTATTTAGGGAAATTTGATGTTCTAGACTTATTCCTTGATTGTGATTTTGAAACCCTTGATGTTGTTTCCCTACTTGATGTTGTGACGCTTGAAAAGAGTGATTTGGGTAATATATCGACATGTTTTAGGGATGTTTTGATACTCAATACACTATCATAAGGTCACTTGGTTTATATCCTCATGGGTTACTTCCATCATTTGTGTTTTTTGTTGGGGGTGTACTAGCAATGCTTTGGTTGGCTTCCATGTTCTTTCTATGTTGTGATCTTGTAGTTGTCATAAACTTTTTCCAAGCTCTTGTGACTATTTTCATGACTCCTAGCCTATGGAAAATGTTGGCCTATTGGTGCAAAGCATGTGTAGAAATGGTATAGTGTATCTGATGAATGCAATATCTTCTTGAGATGTATAATTTGGAAAAAAAATTGTAGGGTGGTTCTTTGAAAGACAAAGTATAGATTTCTACTTAAGGATTTTTCTCTTTTCGGATCTAAGGATCTTTCTCTTACTGTGAAGTGTGAGGGATGTGTATATATTTCCACAAAAGTGGTGGTAACAGGTCTTTTGACTGCTATGTCTACTTTCTCTTCCTCTTTTTCTAATATTTGTGCTAAGTTTCTCCACTAGTTGGGTGTTTTGTTCTTCTCAAATATGAAATTTCTTAAACTACGAATGATATTAGTTTGTTCACCTTTAATGTGTGTGGGACTAGATTGTAGGATTGGTGCTACTAGGTTTGGTTGTTGAATAGGAGAAGTTAGTCAGTAGATGGTCATAAAGTGTAATGGTGTTTGAGATGGTTGTTGCGAAGCTCAAGACCCTAAGGTTTGAGTGTATTGTCATGCCTACAATTCTCGCAAGAAAAACCCAACATTTTTTTTGTTTTTAGAACTAGATGCCAATGTTTTGCCAAGTTCAAGAAGGTTATGTGCTATGCCTATACATAGGTAATATATATATGCATATAATAAAATCAACTATAACCATTTAAATTCATGTTCGTTTCATATTAGGAACCAAATTATTGTTATTAACCAAATTACTACCATAATGTAGACATACTTTCCTTATTTAGTACTCTTAATATTTTTATTAGTCCACAATCATAAATTATTTCAATTTCCATATTCAAATATTTATGTAACCATCCTTATAGTACTAGTCTCTTATTTCTTTTATATATATATATATATATATATATATATATATTCATAATTTATTATTTACTTTCCAACTTAAATTTAACCTCTTCCTGCATATTTATATTTAAAAATACTTACATGATTAATGATTATAAATAAATAATTTCATTATTCCTAAAATATTAATGTTATTGTTTCTATTGCAAATTTTACACTGATACATTTATTTTTCCTATCCACTAATTTACACATATTTAAATGCCACTTGGATTCACACTAATCTTACTTTCTCAAATGTCATGTTCAATGGTAACCTTTATATAATTACTACTTTCTCTAGAGTTTCAAATTCATTTCATTACCCTCTATTTCGACCGTGAAAATTATCTCAAAGTTTCCCTTCATATTACTCATTCACTTAAAATGTAATGTGATTTCACTCTTACTTCACTTCACCGTGGAAATTATCTCAAAGTTTCCCTTCATATTACTCATATTCACTTAAAATGTAATGTGATTTCACTCTTACTTCACTTCACCCTGAAAATTATCTCAAAGTTTTCCTTCATATTACTCGTATTCACTTAAAGTGTAATGTGATTTCACTCTTACTTCACTTCTCATAATTACTTCTCTTAGACAATAACTTCCCTTAGTAGTACTACTTAATTGATAAGGATATTAATTTTTATTTCACTTTAATATACAACCATACTACTATTTAGCCACCAATGACAACTTTATTGAATTTTATTAAAACTAACCTCGTATTAACATAATTAATCATATTTATTTTTTCTTTATTAATAATACCTTTTTTATATATATAATATTAATGTTAACCTAATTTCATTGCTATTGTTGCTTGCAGCTCAATAGTCATTATAAGATCATTAATTTTATTATTTTGTTAATATCAACACATACTCTTATATGGAATAATTAAGTCAATGTTCAAAATAATAATAATATTATTATTCAATCATTGGGATCCTCGAAATATCCTTCAACAGTAAATTGGAATATCTATGTAATTGTGTAGCCCACTAATTTTCTTATTATTGTTATTATATATATTTATTTATTTACTTTTATTTTCTAAATCCACCATTAATTTCTAGTGTATTACTATAAAGTACCTATGATTAAGATTTAATGATGGTAGGGTTGTGTCAACATGGGTAGATTTTCTATCAAATACATACGGAACTAGCACTTTTATTTACCCATTGAAAATATGATAGTATATTAATATTATAAATAGATATTATTCACAATTTACATGATTAAGTAAGGCTATTTTGATAAAGTAAAACTATTTAACTTTCTTTTTTTTTCCTTAACTTTAACCTTTTCGGAAAATAATGTCATTATGGTTCAAGAGGAGCACAAAATTTTTTTTTCAGCTTCAAATTTACAGATTCCTACACAGGCGGACACATCTTCAAAATAAAAAGGTATATAACAAATAACCAAATAAATAGCGTGCATGCAGCCCCACAATTAAATGCATTTTATAAGTTTAGAAATAAACATTGTTACGTATTTGGTTAGATAGTATTATTTTTACCATGATTGAATAACCGTAACAACCTCGCCAAAAGTCATTAGGATAACTCATAAATTCCCACAGCCCCGTGGCAATAAATAAATTACTATTGATACCCATTTTATTTAAGTTAGCATACATTATTATTGTGGATGCAGTTTATTGAGGCGAGTCCTTTCAGACCTATTCTTCTTGTTGCCACTGGCTAACGAAGTGAGCAAGATAGCAGCACAACTACTTGCTGGAGAACTCACGAAGTCAAGTCTGAAGTAATGTATTGATCAACAGGAGACCAACAGAGTTACTCATGGAGACAGCTCTTCTTACCACAAGTACAGAAGACTTCAAGGGTATCACTGTGGGTTTTATTGCTAAGCAGATCGATTTCTTGACAGTGGAGAATATAGGCCATGCTTAGGCTAAGACTATGCATTTATTGTGTTACTCAGGTGAGCCATAATAGTGCTCTCAAGACAAGCAACTGCTATTGTACTAGGATGGAAAGACGCTACTGCAGGGAGTTGTTGGCGCAGTTATGGTAGGAGAAAAGAAAAGGGGATTTTTGGTGCAAGTCTAGTTGAAGACAATTTTCTAATCAAACATTTATGGTGCCTACTGGGTAAGGTGTGAGTTATAAATTTCTCACCAGGAAAACACCATACTTTACTGACAAGAAGATATCGATCCCCACGAGTGACAACCAAATAATTATTGGATGGAGACGTTGGGGCAGAGATTTGCAAGTTGGCCATGCTTCACCTGGTGAATGCGGCCGGTTCACCTAAGTCGACAGTCAAAACAAATTTATTTCATTTAATACGCACTCAATCTGACGGCGATACGTCTCACCCTACGACCTATCACTTCTTACATTTTGATCTGCAAGAGGGGTCGCTCAAGGCCATTGGATATATGATAAAAAGAGAAAGCACCGGTGAATGATTGACTTGGTATCTTTATCCCGCCCTCAATCAACGTTAACTTCTTTTTCCTTATTTAATAGAACCTCTCAGCCCTCTTTCCTCAAACCCGGTTGTATTGTTTAGTCGTGGCGTTCTGCTTGATGTATCTTCCTGCTTCAAGCATCTTCTTTACTATTCTTTTTGTCTTAATTATATGGTGTCAAATTCAATGCTACAGGTAAAATAGTCTGCTACAAGATCTAGTCTAATTATATATATTTTGAAGCTGCAATGGGGATTATTGTACCCAGCCTCAACTGGTATTATCAGAGAGCTGTTTAATAAAGTTGTATCATTTTTAATCAGACCAACATGCGTAGCAGCCAACAATAATGCTTTCATCCATCCAATCCAATACTCTTTCTTTTTTTCTTCATTGAAAGGAACTCTGATACAACAGATATAGTTACGAAATGGGTTGAAATGAGAAGATAACCCTTTTTTTTTTCCTTGCTAGTACACAGTCATGGTATTATCATTACATATTACATTTCCTTTTTACTCTCTTATAGAACTCTTACTCTCTTCTTTCCAATGAGATACAAATGCAATAACTAAGCTTCCAATATTAAAGCCAATGCATACAAATGAATTGAGAAACAAGCCAATGAGTAAGAACCTACTCTCTTCCATTTTATTTTACTTTTGTTTTTGTGATTCTTCATATCAACGAAATGCTAAACTTTCATTATTACAACAATACTTAGAAGTTATTTTCAGACTTTCTTTTTCCAATATTTTTCTTCTAAAATAAAATACTAACTTTTAACATTACACATTGTTTTAAAATATACATAATACACACAAATAACTAATGCTTGCTCTCCACCCTACCGTAATGGCGTCATGGAGCCTCGTGGGCTCTAGCCATACCCTCGAGCAACAAATTCTTTTAGATCCACAATGATCAATGGAGTCTTCTCTCATTTTTCCAAAAAAAAATGAAAATAAAACTAACTTAGCACAATTTACATGCATCTAGGTTCTCTACTTTCTGTTTTCAAACATGATCCATACAATAAGTCACCTCCTTACAACCAAGAAACAAGGGAAAATGGAAAAAGAAAGAACTTATCTTTTCTTTTATGCATATAGGGACTGAAATCTTGTATCCATCCTTTCTCCCCAAACCAAGCCATCTTCATCACTCTCTTCCAAAGAGATGGACTCCTCTCATTTCTCATTCTTTATACCATCTTCACTCCGTTCTCCTCCGGGGAGAGTGACCCTCCTCACTGCTTCTCTCCAGATATATGGGATTTTCAACTTACCTTTTGGATGGGAAAGTTTGAGTACCTACCACCATCAATTAAGTCTTTCCATATTAAAGAAGCATGCCGGACTTACCTTCCCTCATCTTTCCATCCCATCCTTTCTTCAAAACTCGTTTTTCCATTATGTACGAACTTTTGGGGGTCCAAATCATGTCCTAGCAGGGTACTATTATATCCACTAGACCCCTACCACTATGGTATAGACCCTAGGGGGTTTCTTTTTGCATCCCAACCAAGGAAATTGACCAACAACCCTCTTTAAAGGCCCATTTAAGGACCCATCCGAAATTCAAACTTGGATAAGGGTTCCTAACCCCTAACCCCACTTACACCCACATGAAACATTATCAAATACCCTCTCAACTCCAAAATAAATTATCCCTTTAATATCAACCCTCACTACTTCAACATGTTAACTTTATTTCTTTCTAAGCTCTAAAAGGGGGTCAAATTTATACCCTCAAGAAGAGTCTTTTAATTTTCTCTCGATGGTTCACCCTTCCCATGCTAACACGGTTACCTTCCTGCACAATACCAACACAATCATAAGTAACAATTTGATCACATAAATTTGTTAACTAAATATTTTATACTTTAGCTATATAATAATCCATTTAAATTTTCAATTAGCTTTTCACAATATATGAGTGCATTCCACCTTCATGGTAGTGACAATAAACAAAATGTCAAAATTAAATGCAAGAATATCACCAAAGATCACCTTATTTATCATCCATAATATATCAATAGTGATTCAAGAAAAGACATCTATTTCATTGATTCATTATTAAGTACCTGAGGTGGGGTCTTACAGCTATTTTGGAATGGTGCGCCAATTTTTATAACTCAAAAAATGTTGAAGGAATATAGTCAATATTTTCTTTAGCATTAAGGCTTTTTCATTTGGGAGAAACATGAACTATCTACTTCTAAGTCACAGTAACTATTGATATCATAGAACTGTCTGATAAAGGGTAGATCTAATGGTTTGTTTTAGGTTTTATTTCTAACTTTCGTGGACGAAATATTGGATTGGGGACTATGTGATATCTAGTTTTCTATTGTTTCATTTCCAGACAAGGATCCTAAAAATACATTTGTTTATTGCAGTGTCATGAATAAAACAATACTTGTTTGATGAAACAAAAGCATAAAGCTGTGAAAAGCAGTCAGATTTATAAAGAATCCCCAGAAAAATATCAAAGTCACTCAAGAGAGTTTGGAGAAACAGTAATTGCTGACTAGGAAAAAGTACATTTCTATGTGTTTTAATCATCTGTCCATGAAAGTGGCTGCTGGGAAAATTGGGTTTCTTGGGGAAAATGCAAGAAACTCAGTAGTGGAAAATTACAATGGTTTCTTAGAAAGAAAATGTAAAAGAGATAAAAAAGAAATAACACAAGACCTAACAAGTGCTTGGTTTCTATTAGATACATTCGGGTTTTCCACGATATAAAATTTCTGGACATAGATCAAATGCCAATCAAATTTTGACATTCTTTCAGGGAAAAGTGAACATAAGCACCATTTGAATTTTTGCAAGCGTAAATGAATTACACGGCGGTCTTCAAGAAAATATCATGAAGAAAATCTTCATTGGAACATGTCTTTCCACAGATTTTTGCAAGGATTTAAATGTGGGTTTCTCTAAATTTGTGATTTTGGGTATGGAAAGTGATACAAAACATTTGAACTGACTCAAAAAGCATGGACTTGTGTGACCTTCATGTCTATAGCTTAATTTGTGAAATCACAACATCCAAGATATAGTTCCCAAATGTTTACTTTGATCAATGCAACTAAAATTAAAGCTAGAATATGCAAAAAAAATTTAAGGAAAATCCTTCCAAGGAGTGCAAATATAGGGCTTCTTTTACAAGTATACACTAATTCAAAGGGTTTGTGGTTTAACTATCATGTTCAGTATTTGTTTGGATGTGTTCTTTTTAGATCAAGCACAAAGTTTGATGTCAATATTATTTTTGAATGCATTTTGAAAGTTTAACATAAACAAGAAAATATAACCCTAGTGGATAGAAACCATTCATTTATGTATGCTTGTCTCATGCTTCACAGAGATGATTTTACATACCACTTATGGTATGGGCCTATAGACATACTTGTAAAGTAACTTATCGAAAGTAAATTTTGATGCACCACTTCAAAGAATTTTTTTGGATAAAAGGGCAGCTTCTAAAACAATTGGCTTTTAGTCACAACTATGAACATGGAAATTTGACACTCACCCGCTAGCCACTTAAGGTTATTTAAATATTCCTGTTCCACTTAAGGCATGTGATTAGGTGTAGTCTATTGTCAGCATGGCTTGAAGCTACTTTCTTATGATTTCAAAACCTTTGATATAGCCCGCCAGGAAACATGCTTCGAGACCTTACAATGAGTTCTCCAATGTGGGATGTGTATCAAAGAAAGCCCCCTCTTTAAGGTAAAATTTGGAAATAAAATGCGAATCTTAAAATGTTTTACATTCACCCAAGATCACTAAAAGGTGCAAGGGGAGAAGACAAAACACTTAACTTTCCAATCACTAAATGCACATAATACAATTCATAGCAATTTTATTCTTTTTAAGCACCTTGAGTGGTGCAATCCCCAAAAATGTGTGAATAAAGCATAAAAAGTTCTTTTTAATTGCACCAATACAAAGTATTCTAGATATCAATCACTTAAGATAGAAATGGTGCAAGACAAAAAGAATAATCTATTCATTTTTAAGCCCAAATCGAAGTGTTTCTAAAAAATCAATCCTGGTCTTTACTTGGTCAAAAAAATAAAATACGAGTGTGCGTCAACAAAAAGAAATATTTTCACATTCTTTTTATGCACCAAAATCAAAGTTCCTAATTATGAAAACTTCAAAAGAATTCATTTTTAGAGCACATTAATTAAAATTTTTTGTTGTTTTTAAAACACCAAGTGACAATTCCTAACTTAAGAAAACTTTAAATGGTTCAATTTTTAAGAACACCGAAATGAAAGATTCATTTGTGTTGTTCTTTTTAAAGCACCAAATAAAGGTTCCTAATTTAAGAATTCTTGAAATGGTTCAATTTTTAAGAGCACCAAAATGAAGTGTGCATTTGTCTTGTTATTTTCTAAAACACCAAATGATGATTCCTACCTTAAGAAAGTTTGAAATAGTTCATTTTAAGAGAACTAAAAAAAAAAATGTTTGTTATTTTTTATGCACCAAAACAAATATTCCTAACTCATGAAAACTTAGTAGACCTGGAATTCTTTGACTATTCATCTTCCCTACAAAAAATAATTTAACGTCTTTCAAACCCTACTTATAAACACATTAGCACTTGTTACACATTCAAAAATAGGCATACATTAGTAGAAATAAATTACAAAACTACAGATCCTATGCACAGGTCTGTCAAAGAAAATTTTCAGGAATCATAGTCAAACACACCCTTGTCAGAATCAAATGCTTAGGTTTTAGAGCAAGTGTGCCCCTGTCATCAATCAAATGCTCAAGTTTTAGAGCTAGTGTGCCCCTGTCATAATGAAATGCTCAAAAAAATTTCAAATGTGTAGTTCTTAGAGTCAGATGCACGGTTTTTAGAGTCAAGTGTGTAGTTTTCTTGATGGGAAATTGAAATTTTTTCTAGGATAATACATCAAAAATTCTTCAAATGCGATTCTGAAACTTGCAACTTCAAAAATGGCTCATATGAACGTTAGTGTAGTAGACAAGGGTCCCACTGGGCATGCTTGACTATGTGAGGAGGAAAATCGTTAGATGCAAACAAGATAAATGTAATCAAAATTAGAATTTAAGCTAAGATCAAGAACATAAATCTAAGATCTAAATCTTACACTTACAAAATGAAACTAAGCTATTGAAAACACATTAAGAAATCCTATGATCACCAAATTGAGTGCAAACAAAATCAAAGTGTTACCATCCCATATTAGAGTGTGTTCACTTGATGTTAGATTATTTGAATCACTATGAAGCATCCATAGTTTGTGTGCAAAGCTTTGGTGAATGATGCGTGTTGGTTGATCGAAGAAAGGTTGAATCTCTATCAATCGTGATCTTGATAGTACTTCATTGCATAAGGTATATCGATTCTATGATCCTTTTTTGTGAGGAAAGAGATTTGTTATATAGAAAATGAGATTTGAAATGGACGATCAAGATTCAACAATGCTGGATCAAGATCAACGTTCGAAAGGTGTTGAGAGGAAATAGACATGAATAGATTGCGCAAAGTTGATTGCACAAATGTGTGATTGAAGAATATACTAGTTAGTTAGGATTTAGATTGATCAGTCAGGTTTTAGATTGATTAGTCAGGTTTTAGATGGTTTAGTTAGGAAATAGATTGATTAGTCTATAAATTAGATTGCTTAGTCAACAATTGTAATTTGCTCAATCAGAAAGAGGGTGAGAAAAATTGATTAATTGATTTAATTAATTAATTCCTTTTTGGAGTTGAATGTGCAAATCAAGTTTGACTTTTTCAAATAAAGTTGCATTAGTTTCATCTATTTTTGGATGAATGATTTGAATAGTTTGATTCAATTTATTCAAAATTTTGAGGGAAAGTGTCGTAATTAAATTATTATGATCTAATAATTTAATCAACTTAGGGGAATAAGGTGATTTAGTGATGTAATTAAATGTTTGGTGTTATTTAATCAATTAGGACAAATAATCTGAGATTAGGAAATCATTAAATAAATGTAATTTATTAAATTGGTTGAAATGAAGAAACGTGAATTAATCAAATAATGTCATTTTATTTAATTAATAGTAGAAATAGGGTTTTCAAGACTTTATTAAATAAATGAAATTTATTTAATTTTTCAGAAATGAGGAAAAAGTGAATCAATTAAATAATGTTGTTTTATTCAATTAATATAGGAAATGAGGGTTTTGGATATTGTTGCGATGTTTTGGTATGTTGTGAGATGTTGTTGGACATTGTAGGATGTTTCCGAGATGTTGCAAGACATTATGGGATGTTTCCCAGATGTTACGTGATGTTTCCAAGATGTTGTGGGATGTTGTAGGATGCTATTCGATGTTGTTTAGTGTGTGTGATAGGTATTAGGTCAATTTTACATATCTATAGCTTCATTGCATAAAATGCATTAATTCTTTGATCCTTTTTTGAGAGGAAAGAGGTTGGTCATATAGAATTTATGATTTGAAATGAACGCTCTGGATCACATAGTAGAATATTTTGATTGACGGTCGAAAGATGGTGAGAGGATTTAGATAGGCATAATCTATGAAAATTGATTACATAATTGGCATGATTGAAGAATAGATTGATCTATAATGAAATAGATTGATTAGTTAGGAAATAGATTGATTAGTTAGGAAATAGATTGATTAGTTAGGCAATCAAAATGAGCAATTGGTGGTTCATAATTTACTTAATTAGGAAAGTGGTTTAGGATAATTAATTATTTGATTTAATTAATTAATTCTTTTTGAAGTTGAACGTGCAAATCAATTTTGATTTTTACAAAGTTGTTTATTTGATTTGATTTTTGATGATGTTTTGAATAATTAAATTCAATTTCAAATTTGGAGGGAAAGTGATATGATTAAACTATTATTTTTTAATAATTTATTTGACTTAGGGGAATAGGGTTAATTAGAGGCATAATTAAATGATTGAAATTGTTTAATTAATCAAGAGGAATAAAGTTGGATTAGTACTTTATTAAATAAATAAAATTTATTTAATTCATCAAAAATGGTAAAAAAGTGAATTAATTAAATAATGTTGTTTATTCAATCTATAGACGAATTTAGGGTTTTCAATGCAATTGATTCTTTTGATGTGAAATGCAGTGATATTCAATGATAATGATGCCAATGATGATAAAATTTTATTTAAGGTGTGTGATAAGTGTTAAGTCGATTTTACATGTCTACAAGTCAAACTCCAAAACATCCATGAAAACACATCAAAATCCCTAAACATGTCAAAAAGTTAGAAAATACAAAAACATCACCTTGTCCAACTACGAGTCTCTAAGATTGAACATAGGAAATTCCATCACTGATGTTCCCCTGAGATGCATTAGTTTAGTCTTTAGGAGTCTATCATAATAAATTGACAACCCATAAGGTTTTTATATATCCTCAATAAATAGTTACAGTTCAAATTTAGTCGAACTACGTGGTCTTTGCATGTATAACATATGGAAGGCTAATATTTGATAAGCCCCCAAGGTCCTTGGTCATTCCATTTTAGGTCTTGGTCAAAACATAGAAAACACAAAAAACATTTGAAATTTTTAAAAACTCAAAAACATTTGAAAACATGAAAAAACCAAAAACAACCTCAAACAATTGAAAAACCTAAACATTCATATAAAATTTTAAAAAGATCAAAAATAGCCTTGAAACATTGCAAAATACCAAAAACATTGAAATATTTTGAAAATTCCAAAATCACCCATCCCATCTCGCTTTCACCCGCGGTAATGTTCCATTCATAATAAATCAATCATCATTTTTAACCTTTGGTAAAACAAATTTAAATAGGTTTAACAATAACTAGGAAGCAAACCTTAAAAATGAAAAATAAAACTCTTGATCATTATCAAACATGCATTCAAACTCTATATCAATGACCTTTCAAACAACCTATCAACCTTCCACCATCCACTAACATGTCCTAGGATATATCTTTTTGGAAATGGGTATTATTAATGGAAATCACTTTGGATATTTATCCTCAAAACACATCCATTTGTCAAGAGATATGAATAAAATTGACTATTTGTTCATTTTAATCTTTTCTTATGATTTATCTTAATGACCCATTCTAAGGACCTCTCGATGATGTCTATCAAAAAGATTTAGAGAGAAAGGAATGGGGGCATCGATCATTATCTTTCAATTCTTGTGCTTGTGGGATGTTCTTGTAAAATAACCTTGGTGAATACTTGTTTTGTTACATGCGTAGGGATGTCATTTTGAATTAATTTTTGACTATTGCATATGCTTTGCTTTGAAATTTTCTAAACTTATAACCCAAATTCCTATGAGGTTTTGTATGTCAAGGTGTGAGCATAGATACTCCTATATGTTTGTAGAGTCAAAGTCCATCACACTAGACACAAAGCCATCCTAGTTATTGATACCTTGATGCATCAGGTATATGTGTTATATCAAAGATAAGGAATGAAATGATGATGTATCCCAATCCCTAAAACAAATAAATAATCTCTCTCATCATCATATCTAATAAAGTATTGAATGATCATAGGCTTGTTGAACTTCTGAATCAATCCCAAAAATAATGGTTAATCCATTCATCCTATTCTTCTTATTCTTCTATCATTACAAATAGTTCTATCCAAGTGTTGAATATGTGTGATATATCAAAATATACATGAGGCTACCCATTGCTGATGACTATCTATACAACATAAAATTTGTCTACATCAAACATATGAGCATTCAAAGAAGTATCTTTGTGTCCTCTTTGAGCTAAACTAATCTTGAACCTGTTTAGCAATATTGACCCAAAAATTAAAATTTCTACCTGATATCTCGAGGGCCAAGGTGCCAACTTAATTCTTTCCATTGGGGAAATAGTAGGCCATCCCAAAAATGAAAAAAAAAAAACAATTTTTCATCTAAGCAACAACATTAATTTGAAAAGCATTAGTCTTTGAACCAATGCAACAAGTACCTCACTTCAAAGAGTGGTAGAATGTAGACACAAAAATTTCTTGATCAATATTGCACACTTGAATTTGATTATTAACACCATTTCATCCTAAAATCAACTCTTTTTTGACTATGTAATGGAATGATCCGAGTTGTTTAATTAAATGCATCAATTTCTCCTATTCATCAAATGATCATCATTATTTGACTAATTCATGCTCTTTCACACTAATTCTCATCTTATTTAATTGAATAGTGAAAATTATTTGATTAAATTGCTTATGTCCTCTCATTTAATTAAATAATCTTAATTATTGAATTAAATGTCATTTGACCCTCGTTCATTAAATAAATTAATTATTTAATGATAATCCTAATTTCCTCTAACATGCACAATTAAAAATTTATTTTAATTATCTATTTCCTAATTTTTCCTCATCCTCCCATTTGTAGGAGGATATTACCTTTCAATATTATTCCATTTGAACTCAGAAAAGGGAATATTCTTTTGTAACAAACTTTCTAGCAACTTTGAAAGTGTGCTTCTTTGAATAATTTTGAGCCATTGATTGATTCTTTGATCCATGTGATCTTGCATTATCATCCATTGATGAGAATCCTTGATCCATTTCTTCACCTCTTATTGCATCTCAACCCTTGATTGATCAAATCAATCTTGACCTTTGATTCACCATTTTCTCCTATAAATACTCCTCATTTTGGAGAGAAATGGATCCACTTCCATTTTAGAAAAGTTATGCTACACATTTCATCACTCATCTTCATTCTGCATCCATTTTGGATTTTCATCCATATTTAGCTTAGTTTTCATCCATTTTAGCTTGTTTTCATCAATGGAGTTCATTAGATGCTCATTTTATCAAAGGGATTGGGAAAGGATCATCATTCCATATCAATTTGGCACTAGTCTCTGAGTGGGATGAGGTTTGTATAATTTAGCTAGGTTTCATTATTCATTTCTACCACCCTAAACATACAAAACATAAACATTCACATAAAAGTCCGAAAATTCCAAAACATTACAAAAATACCAAAAACACTGAAATATTCCAAAAATTCATAAATCACCAATCTCATTTCTCTTTCACCCACAATAAACTTCCATCCATAGTAAATCAATCATAACACTCACCCTTTTGTAACACAAGAAAAAAACAAGTACAACAATCAACAAAAGTAGACACCTTAAACATGAAAAAATCAAACTCTTAATCATTATCAAACATGTCAATAAAACCTTAAATCAACGGTTTTCAAACAACCTATCAATCAGCTAGCATCCACTAAAATGTCCTAGGATACATCTTTCCTACAATGAGCATCATCTTTGGCAATCAAGTTGGATACTTATCCTAAAATAAAACACATTACATAGGCAAGAGATATAAATAACATCAATAGTTTGTTTTGATGTTTTCTTATGATTTATCTTGTTGAACTAGTCTGAGGACCTCTCGATGATTTATATCTAAATGATTTAGAGAGAAAGGAATGGGGAGTCAATCAATACATTTTGTTTGTTGTGCTTGTGGGATCTTCTTGTTAAATAATCTTGATGAACACTTGCTTAGTTGTATGTAGGGATGATGCTTTGAATAAATTGTTCACTATTATGAATGGTTTTGTCTGGAATATTCTAAAATTGTAAATTACATCACAATGATGTTTATGTATGTCAAGATGTGAGCTAGGATTATCCTATCTATTTACAGAGTCAAAGTTGATCACATTAAATACAAAGCCATACTAGTTATCGATATCTTGATGCATCGTGTCTGTGTTATATCAATAAAAAGGAATGAAATGATGAAGTATCCCAATCCTTAAAAAACAAAAATCATCAATCTCATCACCATGTCTAATAAATTCTCAAATGATCATAGAATTGTTGGACTTTTGAATCAATCTCAAAAGAATGGTTAATCAATGTCCATCTCATTCTTCTACATCCATCCATCTTATTCTTCTTATTCTTCTATATTTACTAACATTTCAATCCAAGTTTCCAATTTGTATGATATATCAAAATGTTCATGAGGCTTCCCATGGCTAATGAAATTCTATTCATCATCAAATATATCTATATCATACATCTAATCTTTCTAGTCCTCTTTGAACTAAATTTATCATGAACCTTTGTCGCAATATCGACATAAAAATTAAAATTTCTACTTGATCTCTCAAGGGGGAAGGGTACCAACTTAATTCCTTCCATTGGGGCAACAATGGGGCATCCAAAAAATTAGGAATTTTTAAATTTTTGATCTAAGCGGCAACGTGTCGAAAAGCATCGATCTTTGGATCAATGTAGTAGGTACCTACCGCTTCAAGAGAGGAAAAGTGTAGAAACTTAAAATTTCCCTGATTGATATTACACACTTGAATCTATTTACTAACACCATTTTGTCCTAAATTCATGTTATTTTTTTACTGTTTAATTGAATGATCCTAGTTGTTTAATTAAATGCATCAATTTATCATATTAACCAAATAACCATTATTATTTGGCTAATTCACCTCATTTCACACTAATTGTCATCGTGTTTAATTAGATAATGCAAATTATTTCAATTAAACCCCTGATGTCCTCCCATTTCATTAAATAATCC